>MJUT01019908.1:175367-186397 GCA_002080005.1 Gigantidas platifrons | reverse complement strand
AGTAGGAAATGTGCAAAATCATATGTTTTTTATGAGTTATTTCCCTTACGCAGGACAAAAACAAAGTAGGAAATGTGCAAAATCGTATGTTTTTATCAGTTATTTCCCTTACAACAGACAAAAAAAAAGTAGGAAATGTGCAAAATCATGTTTTTATCAGTTATTTCCCTTACAACAGACAAAAACTTAGAAGGAAATGTGCATATTGTCTTTCGGTGGATCTAGAAATCCAATTGCATTGTGGGTAGTATCTATAAAAATCTGTTTAATAGGGATTGTATTTATTGCTGTAAAACTGAAATGACCACACAAATACTTCTAGTTTTAAAACTAAATTCTTTTTTTAGATCATGCCTTAAATCAAATCATTTTCACTTAATCAAAAAGTATTAAATAGTGAAATCCATTTTGTGAATTACTGAATAATTTATTAAATGTGTTAAAATTGATGAACAAAACACCATGTTTTTAACCTTTTGAGGTAAAACCAAGTGCTTTAATTTTGTTGTTAACTTTTCTATTTGTAAGTTTTGTAAAATTAAATATTTACATGTTTTTTGTTCATACCGTATATATATATATTTTTGTATGCATGTATTTGATATCTATTTGTTAATCTACTTAATTTATTGTATCCAAGTGATCAAATATTTTATTTGTTACTGCAAAACCTGTCTTGAGAGTCCACCCCTTCTCCCCCCAAAAAAGGGTCTTACATGACAAGTGGTCTCTCAATAGAAGTTTATATATTACAATGTATCGCTATTTTTTTTATTTTCCCTTTGATGTTTAAAACCAATATATTTCATATCACGTAAGCGCTGAGATGATTCCAATTATCGCTAATCGCTAAGCGTTGTCAAGGATGCACGTAGTAATATCGCTGTTTTTCTAATATGACGTTATAATGACGTCACATTACCAAATCCTTGATAAACATACTATCGAAGCGATAAAATAATTAAAGATGTTTTTTAAAACTTGAAGGACGAAGCCCCTTGGATGAGAGATGACTGAGAAACGTCATCTCATTTTAAAAAACATCGTTAATCACTTAACATGATCAAAGTAACACGATCAAACTTTTTTGGGTTTAAGTCGAAGGGACATACTACAGTGAAAGCTGTCTAAACTGAACACTGAATAAAGCAGAATCCTGTATAAACAGAACTGTTTAAAAATGTCCCAATGTAGAATATACTTGTTAATGTCCCAATGTAGGATATACTTGTTAATGTCCCAATGTAGAATATACTTGTTAATGTCCCAATGTAGGATATACTTGTTAATGTCCCAATGTAGGATATACTTGTTAATGTCCCAATGTAGGATATACTTGTTTAATTTAACCTTTATAAACCAACCACAAAAGTTGATCCCGATGAGGTTCTGTTTAGACAGGTCTCACTGTATTTTAATTTGTATTAGCCGCCGGTACTTGAGATACGAGGAAACATTTAGCTCACAATTACCATAAACATACTATGTCCTTACTCCTGAGTGAAAAAAAACGACTTGTCTCGAGTTCAAGATGACGAGCTTTGACTGTATGAAAATTGTATATATGATATTAGAGTTGTAGATGACATTGTGAAGTGTTTTTTATTAGGGAAGCACCAAGACAGATATCCCTGTAGTACCGTTGTTTATTTTTGGATCAAATGTGCTCACATACATGTTATCTTTCCAGCAGTATCAACCACTATGATTGTATGTAGAAATCCTCTTGTCCTTCTGTTTGTCTATTTGTTTTAATTGCATATCTAAAAAACTGTTATGGACAAGATTTTGACAGGACATTCCTTTAATAATTGTTTTAGGGAAAATAGTAGAGAATTACATATCAAGACTTTAATAATTAATGACTTTATCCAAAGAAAACAGGCTTCAATATACAAATGTAGCTGAAATACTGCTAAAGTTGGTGTTAAACACCAGTCAATCAATGCAAAGAAATATCTATTTATTATGTAGATGATGTACCTCTGATCGGCATAAATTTATTCATGTTTGGATGCAAGCTGTATCTCAAACAGGAAAACATTGTTTTGATGTTGTTTAACTGTTTTTCTGAGTTTTTTTTTTTTTTTTTTTTTTTATAATTTATGCCAATTGCAATGTGCAGTAACAAATAGGATACTTTTAACTACCTCATGATATGTTTCATACTTTGTTTTCGTGATATATGTTTAATAGGCCACTTTATATAAAAAAAAAAACTTTCCAAATATAATTTGTTGTTATTTCAGACGTTTTTCGCTCACCTTGACAAAGGCAATGTGTGCTTTTGCAATCACTACTTGGCGTCCGTAGTGCATCGTCTGTTAGCTTTTCACATTTTAATTTTCTCCTCTATAACCACTTAGCCAAATGAACTGAAACTTGGTAGGAAGCATCTATGGAAAGTTCTCTATGAAGATTGCTAATTTTGTCCCGATCCGTTAACAAATATTACCACAAAAGCAGTCAAATAATAAATAAATTTAGAACAAGATAGATGAAATTGAACTCATATGTTCCAAAAATATACCAAGAGAACAAAGACTGTGAATCATGTAAGGGTCATTGTAGATGAACTTCATCCCCCTCTGTAAAATGAAAAACAGCAACGTTAGACGTCTTGACATTAATTTGATGAAAGAAATCTAATCGACCACATAATTATCTCCCCTTGAATTTTTACTTTCTTGATTCCTAACATCGAAATATACTCTATCAAACTTAAATATTCATTGAGCAAACAATTGCGAAAGTTATTTTTTGTTGTTGTTTAATGCCACTTTCAGCAATATTTTGAACAGCTATATCATGGCGACCAGTTTTAGTGGTGGAAGAAGTCGGAGTACCCGGAGAGAACCACCGACCATGGGCAAGCAACAGGTAAACTTTATCATTTGCGGCTGCGAGTCGAGTTCACCCTTTTTTGTAATTTACAAAGCCGAGTGCGAACCTACGCCGTATTGGTGATAGGCTTGTATGAGTTGTTAGGTAATCCAACTATCTAACTCATTGAGCCACCCGGCCCCTTGCGAAAGTGGGGTTCACGACATCGCCGGTAACCCACAGCTGACAACGCTCAGATTGTGGAGAGTAATCGAAGCTTGATCAGCCGTGGGTTGTTGACGGTTCACAATCATTGTCTTTCACATATTTTTGTCAGAATCATACTTTAATATATGTATAGGTTTGGTTTTATGGTGTTTAAAGCCACTGTCAACAATATTTGTAAATTAGTTACTTTTCACTGTTTGTTTGATATATATGTTGTTTGTATTTTGTCAACCCCATTTATGAGTAGTTTACAATAAATAATTATATTGTTTGTATGTTTGGTACTGTCACGATCCTGTTACTGTCCAAGTACTGTAAAAAATGAATGCGGGTCAGTTACCATGTGACATCTTTTTATTTATCTACTCGAATATAAATCATTATCTAAAGTGATAAAATGCATTATTTGGTGCAGGATAACGTGTGCTGAGAGACAACCCCTTTTTCCAACAAAAAGAATTGTTCTTTTATGGCAGGTGTTCTCTCAATATGGGTTTAAACAATACAACAGAACCTTCGACCCCCGGCCGATTCAAACCAAAGACTAGAATTGGTATCAGTCGGTTGTTTCTCCTCTCAGCATTAACAGGTAAGAGGAAAGATTAGTTGGTTCGAAATCAGGATAGTGTGACTTTAGTGGAGCGACATGTCTACCAGTTGACTGAAATTGTGTCTGTGATAAAACGTAGATATCAGATTTAGTGCACACGACGCGTTTCTGGAAGAACCTTCATCAGGTACGTTTCTAGAAGAACCTTCATCAGGTACGTTTCTAGAAGAACCTTCATCAGGTACATTTCTAGAAGAACCTTCATCAGGTACGTTTCTAGAAGAACCTTCATCAGGTACGTTTCTAGAAGAACCTTCATCAGGTACGTTTCTGGAAGAACCTTCATCAGGTACGTTTCTGGAAGAACCTTCATCAGGTACGTTTCTGGAAGAACCTTCATCAGGTACGTTTCTAGAAGAACCTTCATCAGGTACGTTACTGGAATAACCTTCATCTGGTACGCTCAAAGTCGAAAGGTTGGAAAGTCAAATAATTTTAAAAGATTTGGGAGCAAGTAAACGAAAAGGCCTAAACAGGCTCGCCAAAATCAGCTAAGGTCACATATGCCTGAGGGAGGAGAACTTTAGGTTTAATAATAATTTCATTATTTAGGAAGTGTAAATTTCAATAATACATGTATCTAATAAACCATGACAGTACCGAAACACTGACTACTGGGAAGATGATACAATAATCAATAATCGTGTAGATCTAGTACAAAGTAGACATCATCATGATCACATTTAGATGTAACGGTCTTGTTCTCGCCATGATACACATAACAAGACAGGTTAAATTGACAAATTCTCTGTACCGCTGTTTACCATGGTTTTGTAAGAGAAATAAAGAATCTTGAATCTTTAATCTTGTTTCTATACCACGGGGGATTCCGAGGGGGTATTGACATATTAAATTGCTGACATACTATTTTTAAAAGACATAAGATATATTGTCAATATCTATATAATAGGACATGTCGTTTTATCATATATATAGTGTAATTATAGATGTATCTTTTGTATAATATTTCTAAAATTTAAATCTAAGTTGTTCATCTGATCAAAGTGCATTGATATATTACAGCCAACACAATATTAAGTGGAGCATGTTTAATTATTGATATATCGTTTAGTTGGCATACTTTACTATTGTTTTAAATAGAAGTGTTATAGATTGATATGGTCTAACATTATACTGAGAAGGAGAAAAAAAAATCATGCACTTATTTGTCCCTTATTTAATATGGATACCATTTACATCGAGTCATGGATTCATTTGGGACGTATGGTAGTTGAATTTACAACTATCTGTGCCATCAGTGTCTATCACCACTAACGGTCTGAGTTTGAACCCCGTTCAGGCGAGGTGTACTCGATACAACATTATGTGATAAAGTTTGTCAATGGCTTGCGGCAGATATAACTGAAGTATTGTTGAAAGTGGCGCTAAACACCATAAACCAAACCAAACCATCAAATTGCTCCGTGGCACTGCTTAAATCGAAATCATAACAATGACAGTAATTAAAACTAGAGGCTCAGTGGGCTGAGCCTGTGTCGCTCACCTTTCATTTTGTTTTGAGGAAACTTTATACAGAACCTTCCATAGATGCTTCCTACCAAGTTTCAGTTCATTTGGTTAAGCGGTTTCAGAGGAGAAGATTTTTTTAGAAATCGACCAATCAGAAAAAAGAGTTGCCTGTGGTGGTCATGTTTGTTAACGGATCGGGACAAAATGAGCAATCATTATAGAGGACTTTCCATAGAGGCTTCCTACCAAGTTTCGGTTCATTTGGACAAGCGGTTTCAGAGGAGAAGATTTTTAGAAATTGACCAACCAGAAACAATAATTGCCTACGGCGGTCATGTTTGTTAACGGATCGGGACGAAATGAGCAATTTATATAGAGGATATTCCATATCTGCTTCCTATCAAGTTTCGGTTCATTAGTCCAAGCGGTTTCAGAGGAGAAGATTTTTTGAAATTGACCAATCAGAAACAATATTTGCTTGTGGCGGCAATGTTTGTTAACGGATCGGGACGAAATGAGCAATCTTTATGGAGGACCTTCCATAGATGCTTCCTACTAAGTTTCAGTTCAGTTAGCTTAGTGGTTTCAGAGAAGAAGATTAAGATGTGAAAAGTTAAGGGACGACAGACGACGGACGACAAGTGATGGCAAAAACTCACACGATTAGCTAATAAATGTTATTTTATCGAACTAATTTTCAGTTATAATAATAACAATCATATGTCATAAACTTAATGGGGGCCGTCGTTGTTGTTGTCGTAGGGTAGTTGGATTTACAACTTCCTGTGCAACCAGTGCATATCACCACTAAAAGTTGTGAGTTGGAATCCCGGTCATGGCGAGATATACTCGATACAACATTATGTAGTAAAGTTTGTCGTGACTTGCGACAGGTCGGTTGTTATCTCCGATTTTCTCCACAAATAAAACTGACAGACATGATATATAACTGAAATATTGTTGAAAGTGGCGTTAAACACCACAAACTAATTTGTAGTAGACTTGTAGTAGTACCAACAGAGAACTACCTTGTACCACAATTACGACCATCTCGACATTACAATTCCATCGCCTACACCATCTTCAGTCCGAGACATGATTATTTTAAGTACTCGTTCTTTCCCAGAACCGTGATAGCCTGGATGGAACCAACTACCGGACATGACAGTGAAAGCTTCCACGTTGGAAGCTTTCAAGACACAGATACATGCTTAGATGTCAGAATGTTTTGATCCTGCACCTTTTGTACAGTATGCACAGTTTTGGATTTTCATGTAAATGTTTTGTAAATAGACATCACCAGCACCTACGCATGACCAAAAGTATTGAGTACTCGTTATTGAGTTTAACTACTATATCAAAGAAGAAGAAGAATTTATTTTACATAGTTAGGATGTGTTTTGTTTTTACTGTTGTTCAGTATATTACGTATACTACATGTATGTGTATATAGTAAACAGAATTAACCACCGTGGCATGTTTACTCCATATATATTAAACAGATAACATCGGTGTTGAAGGCTAAGAGAATGGAAGTTATCACGGTATGATTTGTTTGTTTTATTTGTTTGTTTGTTTGTTTTTTTTTTTATTTTAATTTTTTTAGAGACTTCTTGAATTTTTAATGTTTGTATTGTTTTAGTAAACATTTTTGTTTTAATTCAGAATTAAATTAAATTATTGCATTGAAATATTTCTTATTTATATTATTTCCATATTGTCTTGAACAATCCTTGCAGTAAAATTATTTTCCTTTACATATATTCTAGAGGATTCTCATCATATTGTAACTAAACTTTTTCTTCTTTATATATATATATATATATTATAGAGCTTTCTTTCAATTGAACCTAACATAAAACATCCATGGGAGAGCTTTCTTTCAAATGAATCTAACACAAAACATGCACGGGAGAGCTTCTTTTCAAATGAACCTCACACAAAACATACATGCGAGAGCTTCCTTTAAGATGAACCTCATACAAAACATCCCCGCGAGAGACTCCTTTCAAGTGAATCTCGCACAAAACATCCATGCGAGAACTTCTTTTCAAATGAACCTTGCACAAAACATCCATGCGAGAGCCTCCTTTCAACTGAGCATTACACAAACATCGATGTGAGAACTTCCTTTTACAAATGAATCTCACATAAAACATCAGTGTGAGAGCCTCCTTTCACATGTATTTTGCAATACAATTGTTATTCTTATCTACTACATGTATTACATGTTGTATATTAGACGCATTCTTTCAATATTTACAATACTGGTATTTCCAGTATTGTAATTACAATACTGGTATTACCGGTATCGCGGCCGGCTGCTTCGTATTATCCCGTTGGCCTTTTTTCAAATGAACATTTATACACAAAACATACATGCGAGAGCTTCCTTCCAAATGAACTTCGCACTAAAGATCCATGCGAGAGCCTCCTTTCAAATGAACATTACACAAACATCCATGTGTGAACTTCCTTTCAAATGAACCTCACACAAAACATCCATGCGAGAGCCTTCTTACAAATGAACTTTGCACTAACCATCAATCCGACAGCTTCCTTTTAAACGAACATCACAAAGAACATTCATGCGAGAGCTTCCTTTCACATGTATTTTGCAATACAATTGTTATTCTTATCTACTAGTACATTTTGTATATTAGACGCATTCTTTCAAATTAAGCCTCCACTAAAATGTTTTCCGTTATTTATACGAGGCTCTTCCTTTATAATGAACATAGTACTAATTAATTTCCTTTATGTATTTTAGGTTCAACATTCAAATGAAAAACCCAAACTGATCCAACCGTTCATCGTTAACGGGAAAGAATTTGATCCTCTGACGCATAGACTTCAATGGAAACAGGTAAGGAAATATGGCGGTAACCAGTAATAGTGAGTGATTATTGTTTAACGCCATTTCGGCAATTTTCAGCTATATCATGGCGAGAAACAAGTTAATCTTCGATAAAATGATGACGAGGTCCGTTTTGTTCTAGACCAACACGCCAAGTTGTATTTTTATAGTGCTAGCTCACTGAAACAACTGTACGCGGGTAGACATGTCGCTCCACTCGGACACATTATTCTGATTCCGAGCCAACCAGTCCAACCGGAAAACGTTAGTTATCAAAGAAAACCACACACCTAAGTTTTCATATTTTGACCGCTGGCCTACTATAGTTACCGCAAGTCACCGACAAACATGTCACATAAAGTTGTATCGAGTACACCTCATGACACGAGCGAATCAAACTCGCAACTTTAGTGATGATAAGCAATGATCATGCAGGTAGATACATATCAAACTACTATTCGATCGTGGCCACGGCGATCCATTGTCCTGTTTAAGATAAATACAATACAGGGGCGGATCCACGGGGGCGCACCCGGAGCGGCCCCGCCCCCTAAAATTGGAGAAAATATGATTTTTTTGCGTAAAATCGTGATTTTTCACACGAAATAACCAAAACATTTTCGATTATTTTCAGTGCGCCCCCTAACTTGAAATCCTGTATCCGCCCCTGTAATATTTTAATATATGGCAACACGTGTAAATGTGTCAACTACATGAACATACAAAATGTATATTTATTTTGTTTCAGTCTTTTCCACCACGATGCGATTGGACAATTCATCCACGTCACCAGAGAACAGATCTAGAGTTAAAGCCAGTTCAAAGGTTAATTAAAGTGATTATTTCCAATAGAATTCAAGGTCACGTGGAAAATTCCCTTGGGAAAAATGAAGAATCCGAAACGGTAATCCATGACAGTTACAACAAACCAATGATAAATTCACAGATCAAATCCAAATCGAATGAGTATTTGGACTCTTCAAATGTGAAACATAAAAAGAGGAAACGAACAAAGAATTCTGCTGTCAAGAACAAATCGATTTGCTCGAAAATACCTGAAGCATATACATTGGAGCAGACGACACTTGAAACGGTTACACCCCGTTGGTCCGAAGGTCCGATAGTCCGAAGGCCCGATAGTCCGAAGGGTCGATATCGATAGTCCAAAGGTCCGATGTAGTTTGGTTAGATTATTCCGCTGATGCCCAGCCTCGTCAGAATTTCATTTCTATCCTGTGTTTTTCCACAGTAACCAGGGGCGTAGCTAGAGTAAATCGAAGTATACGCATAATTTCGGCAAGGGATCAGGGGGCCACTGAAGGACCCCAGTGGGTCCAAGGCAAAGCCCTTTTAAGGGGTTCAGGGGGCGAAGCCCCCAGGAAGGAAGCTCACGGATTTTACCAAATTTACATTCTTCAGAACCTGATTGCGTGAGTGTGTTTTGTTCTGCCTACAGTTCGCTCTTGTGTTTTACGGTCAGGTCGTATGTGCCAGAGATGGATATAGAAAACACGTAGAGGATAAGACATATAATTGTTTATCTAGACAACATATTTAAATTAAAATGTTGAAGTCTTGATATCATTAGATCTTGACTCAATCTTGTGAAAATGATCCTTCTTGGATGAACAGCTTAAAAGGAATGACGACCTGGTCTTTAAATTTCTTGCATGTCACAACTCAACATATTTAATTTTCTGACAGACAAACTATTTATCCCTCTAGCCACGAAGAAGGGTTCGGATATTAGTTTTTATGAGCTTGGTGTTCACTGGTCAGTTAGTATGTAAGGATTGGGAAGGCGAAAATTGCCCCTTGTTGTTGTTATGTAGATTCCTCCTTTGTCTGGAGAACTGCACAATGAATACAGCCACAATCACTATGGAAGGTGAACAATTTTTTCAAAGAAAGAATACAGTAACCAACAAAGTGCATTGAAAAGGCAAAATTTTAACTGCGTGTGAAGCGCTTTTTTGGATTAACCATCATTCAATGAATGAATTCACTCCACATGAAATGAACCCTTAAATTGCAATGATTTGATTTAAAAAATTCATATGGAATCTTAAAAGAATGGCGCCTTGATTTGTCAGACTCTCATGGAACGTCATCTTACTTTTCAAGTTTGATTTCATCAAAAAATGCATATTTCGTTTTTTGCTGATTTTTTTTATGTGTACGCAATTGCGTTTTTGCGTGTAGGGCGCTACGTCCCTGGTAACGCAATTTGCCAACATTACATAACCAGTCTTAAAAAAAGTAAGAAACCGAACCTCCGTTCCACAGGAGGAATCCAAAGGCAAAGCCGTAAGTCCAAGGGAATCGGCAAAATCGAGCAGACGAGCAAAGACAGAGAAAAAAAAAGACTACACAAAAACCAAAAACGTACACAACAAATGACCATCACGGACCCATAAAAACCAGGGTTAGACCAGGTGTGCCGGCAGAGTAAGCGTCTACAGCCTCTTTAGGGACCGGTCATTATTTATCTACAGGGGGGCCGGCAAATTATTTTGAATAACCGGAAAAAAATTAATTACCTCCTTTCCACTTTTGTGTAACATAATAGTGTCAGAAAAATGTTGACCCCCAACCATGTCATATTTGTATTTCTCCAATGGAGTTGTGGTGTATATACTTTGTACATAAACAATTCTCCCTCTCTATCCTTTGTCGTGTTTTTCATCTCTCCCCCATTATTTATTTATTTGTTATTTTTGTTAATTTTTTTTTTCAATTTGAAAATTAATAAAAATCATGACCCTCCCCCCCCCCTTCTCCTAACATAAAGAAACCTCTGACCCCACCTTTTCCAGGTTCCAAATTTTTTTCTGAACCCTCTATATTTGTCGGCCCCATGGAGATAAATAATAACCAGTCCCTTAGGGACACCCGCCCTGATAGCCAGAGCCAAATCCGGTGCAGAGGAAGAACGAAGCTGATCAAGGAAACACATATGTTTGCATCTGTGAAACAGTTGTTTCATAACGGTCCACCAAGTAATATTGACGTTAAAATCAAGTATACACCATGTTTTTTTTT
>MJUT01019908.1:125601-174421 GCA_002080005.1 Gigantidas platifrons | reverse complement strand
CGGATTCTTTTGAAAGGAATGTATGGTTCGATACTTGGTATAGAGCTTGGTAATGATTGAGTTGTAACGTGTAAGCTATTATTAAAGCTGTCGCCTACCTACTTCAAGATTGCCGAACGAGTTAATATGAAGGGGCATATCTGTCCCATGGACACATTCTTTTATTTCATAATACATGGAGATCATTTTTTTAGTATCATAAGGGCTCATTTATGCTTCGTCGCTTTATGTCGCGCGACAATCGCCATCCACTAATGAATAAATTTGTATGTCCAAATTCTAAAGATTCTCAATTAACAATAGAGGACAAAAATTGCGAAATCATGATGCAACTGTCGCGCGATGAAGAATAAATGAGCCCTAAAGTGTAGTATACCGGCATGAGATGTGGTACGAAATTTTGAAAGCAAATACTTAACTGCGTATGAATTAGACAATTCATGGTCATTGTCTATTTGTTGTCAGAAGAGAAGAAATTTATTTGGGTGGGCTTTACTTCTGAGAAACAGGAAAAATAACGAGTTCTGTTTGGCCCTTTTGGCATATTGAATAAGAATCACAAAAACAATAGACCCTTTCATGGTAACTGCGGGACTGCGTTTTTTTGTTGTTGCGGGAATTGAGTGGTAACGTGCAATTTCCCGTAAAAATGTCAACGTCACCATGGGCCTTTATTTACTTTAGGGGACCCACAACCTATAGGGTAACTGAAATATTTGTACCTAGCGTCGTAGGTTGTATCAATATGCCATCTAGTGCTGTAGACTGTGTCAACGTGCCATAGGCTGTGTTCTCGGGTTATAGTTTGGCTAGAGGTAGGGTTAGCTTTGGACATACCAAATATGGGTGGGTCCTCTAATGTAAATGAAGGCCTCACAATGTCACTTTCATTGTTAACTGATGTCAATTTGCGGAAAACGGCACGTTTCCACTCAGTTCCCTCCAAAATCGTGAAGCTCTGCAGTTAAAGAAAGGGTCTATTGAGATGCCTGGAACTGCTAATACTAGAAATGGAGAGAGAGGAAACTAATGCATAATACCATGCAGAGACAAGTATTATATAGCTAGTTGTGAATTGCATTTTGCACTTCTGATCTAACGGGTACAGGCCAAATCGGCACCTGGACATATCGATACCTTGACACTAAACATAGTTGGGTCGAAACTTTTCATTTTCCTTCACGCATTGTCAATACCAGCCAATTGTTTTTTTTTAATGCAAGATCGCGTAGATGTGAATGCACATGTACTTATACCAACAAATCATTTAATTGTTAGTAAATGTCATCTGAAAAGTTATAATACAAACATTTATAAAGAAATGTGCAAGAGACTACTGAAAAAGGGACATTTTCGGACTATCGGACCTTTGGACTATCGGCCCTTCGGACTATCGGACCTTTGGACTATCGGGCCGTCACCCTTGAAACAGACGTCTACTGTACAATTTCTGAAAATTATAGATTGGGGGATAAATCAACAAAGGGTAAAAGAAAGAAACGTCGTCCAAAGAACATAATAAAATCTTCCGGGAAGGATACTACT
The DNA here is from genome assembly GCA_002080005.1 of Gigantidas platifrons. Lineage (NCBI taxonomy): Eukaryota > Metazoa > Mollusca > Bivalvia > Mytilida > Modiolidae > Gigantidas > Gigantidas platifrons. The sequence goes on along the minus strand of MJUT01019908.1, from coordinate 172,876 downwards.
GCTACAAAAATTAGTTATGGTTTAGACAAAACATCTTCGAAAACAGTCGTAGAAACCGTACCTTCAAAGGTCTTCCAAAAGGTTTCCTTGCCAGAACTGCCACGTCCGCCGATTCCTGATACATGGAAATGGCAACACAAACCCCGTCAATTTGACAAGATACAACTACCACTCCCAACATCATGGAAATGGTACTCAAACCCTATTCAATTTAAGAAACGCCCACATCCGTCTCGGTCTAGTGAATGATTGTCGTCTGATCGACAGGATTCATCTCTGGTGAAATCGGCTACGCCAATGCAAGAACCATTAAATTCTGCAAGGTTTACCCGACAGTCTTCAATCTTGTTCTAGTGTATGCCAAAAAGTGGACCAACCTGAATTGAATGGACGTGTATGGAAAGAAGTACAGTAGTTTTTTTTTCAATATAAGGAAAATGTTAAATCAAGCTTATATGAAAATATCCCGTAAAGTATATTTTTGCATCATTTTTGAAGATGCATGCATTTATGAATACTGTAACTATATATTTGTAATATATGTCTTAAAATACATAAATGTAGATCTATCAAATTTAGTGCGCACAACACGGTTATGGAATAACCATCATGTATCGGGTACGTTCAAAATCGAAAGATTGGAAACACAATAATTTTAAAATGTTTTGAAGCAATAAAACCACAGAACCTAAAATCGTCTAAGTTTATCCATATCTGAGGGAAGAAGTTCATTTTCATTCAATGAGATGATGATGATGTCGATCCGCTTTGTACTAGACCAACACTCTTAACTGGATTTCCATTGTCCAAACACACTGAAACAACAGTCATCGGACAGACGTGTCGCTCCACTAGGACACATTATTCTGATTTTGAGCCAACCCGTCTTTGCTCTTTCACCTCAATGTTGTGTGCTTAGCGGAGAAGCAACAGATACCAATTTTAAAGTCTTTAGGTTTGACCCGATCGGGACTCGAACTCACGATCTACCATACTCGAAGCGAGCACGCTAACCATTACATCACCAATGGGGTTCTAAGGGGGGAAAACCTTAATGTTGATAATGACTTAATTATTGCAATATCAGCATTTCATGAAACTTCGTAGGAATAGACCATGTGGAATTACATTGTAGTTGGAAAAATTTGTGTCTTTGTCACGGAAGCACAAAAATGGCGAGGAGGCTCAATGAGTTAGGTCGTTGGATCTAACAACTCATACAAGTCTATCACCAATACGGCGTGGGTTCGCGCCCGGCTTTGTAAATTACAAAAAAGGTGCACTCGACTCGCAAGTGATAAAGTTTACCAGTTGCTTGCTCATGGTCGGTGGTTTATTCCGGCTACTCCGGCTTCTTCCACCACTAAAACTGATCGCCATGATATAGCTGAAATATTGTTGAAAGTGGTGTTAAAACACCAAAAATCAAATAAAAAAGGACGAGTGTTGAAACTTTTACCTTCTTTCACAAAACTTCACGAAATTATATACATATCATTTGTATTATTATATTCAGTTTCAATTCTTTATTTTGCATTAATTAAATCTTTCATTTTGATATCTTGTGACAACTCTGACTTTGTCCTGGATAATACAAAAAATGTACCTCACTTAAATGTCCAACATCAACATATTCTTTAAAATCAAACCAGTCACATGTGATTGCAATGGAATTTGAACATTCCAGAGATACTTGCAGGATCGATTTTGATAGACTCCCAACTAAAATGTTACGAATCCCACCAGTGCATTCTTTATTTGTTGTAAAACAAATGGTTATCATGAGTTCAGGGCTCACCTAGACGAATTACGGGACTCGCCTAGATGAATTACAGGGCTCACCTAGACGAATTACAGGACTCACCCAGACCAATTACAGGACTCACCTAGACCAATTACAGGACTCAACTATACGAATTACAGGACTCACCTAGACGAAAATGAAATTGACATTTTAGATATTTCTTTTGAGTTAAGAAAAAGATCTTTTCTGGATATCCAAGTTTTTCATGATATAGAATGGTTTTTCTATTATAAATCTTCAGGAATGGATTGAACCAGATGAGTTTCTGGCCTCTGATGCTTGTTTAACAGGATCAGTGGCACTAGTTATGTTCATTCAGTTTTTCCGGTTTCATATATAAATGCTTTAGGATTGATGGCAGTCATAGATTGTCTAGAAATGTGTGTGTGTGTATGTGGGATTTGGGGAGGGGGGGCAGAAGTACATTTTACAGGCATGTTTAACAGAAATTTGTTATATTGGTGCTGTTAAAGAAAAACTGTACACATTGAAGATAAAGAGAATAGAATAACAGATAGTGTAGATTTGCAAATATTTGGTCAAGAGGTCATGGTTTGATTTCTCAACAGGGTGACAAGGGAGCCAGTGTCGACTAATGAAATATTTATCAATCGTAAATGTACAAAAAACTGACTGTTTTTTGGCCAACCCACAGTTCTGATGGTTTAATTCAAATTGTAACATAAATACGCATTTTTCCTTTGATGTTTTTATGCAGTAATCAACTTAAAAATAGTGAACTTTTACAAACCATGGTCTAACATGAAGATCTTGATGTTATTCCATGATTTTGACATCACATGAGAATAATAGTCAAGTTTCTATGGAAGTGGGAGAAGCTTAAGTCATGGTTTAATATAAAGATCTATCTGTTATTCCATGGTTAATGCAGACCTCCACGAAAGCACCCAATATTGATTTCTGTTACAAACCATATATACCATGGATCTTACTCATGAACTTATTTAAACCAACTCATCCTTCGGATCAGTTGGTTTAAATAAGTTAATTAAGATCCATGGTATATATAATACTTAATTTGATTTTTTTGTTTGTTTGTTTTAACGTCATTTTCAACAATATTTCAGTTATATCGTGGCGGTCAATTTTATTGGTGGAGGAAACCGGAGGACCTGGAGAAAACCACCGACCTGTCGCAAGTCACTGACAAACTTTATCACATCATGTTGTACACTTCGCCCTAATCGAGATTCGAACTCGCATCAGTGGTGATAGGCACTAATTACATAGGTAGTTAAAAATCCAACTACCATATGATCATGACCACAACGGCCACCAAATTAATTTGAAAACAGACATAAATATATATGGAATCTTTATACAATTGTTGAAATTTTTTGCTTCGGTATATGATAGATTTATGAATACAATTTTTCTTGTGATATACATTAATATTGTTGAATTTTATTATATTGTATAGAAATATGATAATTTCTTTTATTTGTGTGGTGTATGTCTACCTAAGGAAGTCTAATAAAGTATTTTTATTTACATTATTTTCCTTTTTTATGGTAATTTAATATTACAATATGTAAAAGAGATCTAAATGCACACAAGTAACACACTTGATATAGGGTTAGGAGCACCAAATATTATTATCATCTCTCTTTTACATTAGAAGCGCGGGGCCCGGGAGGCTCAATGAGTTAGGTCATTGGATCTAACAACTCATACAAGCCTATCACCAATGCGGCGTGCGTTCGCGCCCAGCTTTGTAAATTACAAAAAAGGGTGCACTCGACTCGCAGCCGCAAGTGATAAAGTTTACCAGTTGCTTGCCCATGGTCGGTTGTTCTCTCCACCACTAAAACTGGTCGCCATGATATAGCTGAAAATATTGTTGAAAGTGGCATTAAAACACCAAAAATAAAAAAAATCAATCAATCATTAGAAGCGCCCAACATTAACGATGTCACGATATAGCTTAAATACTGCTAAAGTTTGTGTTAAACACCAATCAATCCAACATTAACACAATGTGATATACACACTTAACTGAAATATTGCATCAGCTGAACAAGGAGGTTTCAATCTCATACACTCCTATACATACTGGTAATTATCGGTAAATTTGCCATTGTTGATCTCACCGAGTGATATTTCCAGTATCAATGGGTTACTTAGGGCTATGGTGTTTAACACCACTTTCAACAATATTTCACTTATACCGTGGTGGTTAGTTTTATTGGTGGAGAAAACAGGAGTACCTGGAGAAAACCACATACCTATTGCAAGTCAATGATCACTGACAAACTTTTTCACATAATGTTGTATCGAATACACCTCGCCATCAGTATTAATGGACTGACTCGCATACTGTAAACTTACAGTCAATGTGACGTCACATTATGACGTTTTAAACAGAATACTGGTAACAACAGTTATGAAGGTCTTGACATACATTATAAATAGTATCACTTGCTGCCTTTATTCTATAATTATCAAACAAATTCATGACAACAAAAAAACTTCTTATTAATGTCAGTCAGGAAAGACAATCATAGTCTTCAATCCAGCATAAATAATAATAGTTTATTTTCATGGGATAAAATTGATCAAATATTTATGTCAGTCAGGAAGACATCATAATCTTTAAATCCAGCAGAAATAAAAATAATTTCATTTCATTGGATAAAATTTGATAAAAAAATGCATTAATAAAAATATTTCTTTAGTGCCTGCTAAACTCCACTGCAGCATAAAAATGACTATTGCACCTCTGTAAACATCTCCATTGAAGAATAAAATACTCATGTATCAATTTTAACATTCATCTGTAAACATCTCCATTGAAGCATAAAAATGTCTCATGTATCAATTTTAACATTCATCTGCAAACATCTCCACTGAAGCATAAAAATGACTATCATATCAATTTGAACATTCCCGGTAAACCCAGATATAATGTAAACAAGATTAATAGCAGTATCATAAGATTCTGTGGTCTATATCATTATTTTCGTCAATATGAACAGTCACTATTTGGTGTCCAGGAATCATTGCAAGTCCTAAAATTCTTGGGTCTTCTTTATCTTCAGCATCTGTTGAAGAGTAAATGATGTATTTTATGTGGAATAAAATTTGAAAGACTGAAATTGCACAATCAATAAAAAAAAAAACATTCCTTGAAAATTTCATTTTACAGCGAAATCTATTTAAACCCACACTGAATAAACCATAATACTGTCTGTAAACCAAACTTTTAGTAAAAACATTACATTATGAAAACAGGAAAACCTTAAATAGTAATAATGACTGAGGGTAATGGATTCCTTAATAAGAACTTCTAAAATAGTATATCTTGGGTCTTGTTGGGGGCTGTCGTGGTCATATGGTAGTTGGATTTACAACTACCTGTGCAATAAGTGCCTATCACCACTAAAGTTGTGAGTTCAAATCCCACTCAGATGAGGTGTACTTGATAAAACATGTGATAAAGTTTTTCAGTACTTGCGACAGGGCAGTGGTTTTCTCCGGGTACTCATGTTTCCTCCACCAACACAACAGACCACCATGATATACGGTAACTGAAATATTGTTGAAAGTGGCTTTAAACACTATAAATCAAACCACCTTGGGTCTTGTAATACTCACCAGAAGATCGTAAATATTCTTCACATGAGCCTAGTATCACATTTCTGTCCTTATCTGTACATAAAAATACACCTAAAACATACAAAATATATAGATTAAAGGTAGCTATGAAGGTAGAGACAGACATTATCCCTTGTTTAGGTGTGAGTCAGATAGGAGGAGCTGTGATACTGGTTATAACGACCAGAGATTATAGTTTTTATTGTTAATGTCATATTGCGTTTGCTGTTTACACTAACCAATAGTTTTCATTACAGTCTGCGAAATTAGCCGGTAGTCCGATGCCCGAGGCGTGTAAAAATTCAGACGGGCGTATGAAAATCCTTACTAATAAGCCCGCCGGGCCTGTGAAAAAAATAAGTTGCATGTTTTCAAAAATGCGCCAGTCACGATTTTTAGGGTGATATTGGTTGGTTGTCTTGCGTATTTTAGATTATTCAAGACATTCTAAAAGTAGAAATATATACAGTACACGTACAAACAGCGGTTTGTAGCACGAAATCACCTGTGTCGGTCTTTTTTCACGGTGAAATAGTGGTGATATGTCATAAAATCTCCGTAAAATGTCGGTGAAATCACAGTGGAACTTTCATCGTGAAAATATACACATTAGGGCCTAAATGTCGGTGAAATATTTTAATTGTCGGTGACAACACCACGGCAAATATCATATGTGTATACGCATACATGTAACTGCACTTCATGTGTTCTTTTGTTTTTTTGTTTGTTTAGTTTTGTTTTTTTACTATTTCATACCGTATATTTCAATTTCAGTGAGTTAAACATGCAACGTCAGATTACGGTATCCAAATTATGCACATTGTATTTGATTGACTGTTACGAACATGAAAAGATATAATCTTCAATTTTGCGATATGATTATTTGTGTTAGTACAAACGTGAATTGTAAAAACTATTTTGAGACATTGATGAACCTTCTTTTTCAATATACGACAGCTTAAGATTTGTAAAAAAAAAAACTGCTATACAAACTGCATGATTTGTATAGTTTTTATGCAAGTTTCCGATGTGACGTATACATTTTGTATATACTCGAAAGCGGATGGAGAAAATCAATTATGCAGGAATTGCGGTCTATAAAAATGCTTTAAATAAATAATCTGAATTATTGCAATTATATAGTCTCTATACAATATTGTCTCTCTATCGTATCTGCTGTACATTGACTTAAATGTCTATATTCAAGACGTAGGCATGGTTAATGGGGGAAAAAATCACTGGAATAAGTCACAAAATCAACAGGATTTGATTGATTTTTGGTGTTTTAACGCCACTTTCAACAATATTTCAGCTATATCATGGTGACCAGTTTTAGTGGTGGAGGAAGCTGGAGTACCCGGAGAGAACCACCGACCATGGGCAAGCAACTGGTAAATTTTATCACTTGCACCCTTTTTGTAATTTACAAAGGGTCAAAAGAAAAAGAAACGAACATTTAATTCAGTATCGTGACATTACATTTTAATGTATGCTTAAATAAGTTTGACTGACGGACAAACGACCATTGTTTTGTGCTTTGGTTTTGAATAAATTGATGTGTATATACGTTTCATCAATAATAAATAAAAATATTTTTAAAATTTAAATAATTGTTTCACGCGGACTACGACAGGTATCCCGTGCCTTGTGCAGGATGTCTTAGTAGATTAACTTTTTTATTTCTTAAACTTTAAATAATTGTTTCATGCAGACTACGACAGGTATCCTGTGCCTTGGGCAGGATGTCTTATATATATAGTAGGTTAACTTTTTTATTTCTTAAACTTTAAATACCGGTAATTGTTTCACGCGAACTATGACAGGTATCCCATGCCTTGTGCAGGATGTCTTAGTAGGTTAACTTCTTTATTTCTTAAACTTTAAATGATTGTTTCACGCGGACTGCGACAGGTATCCCGCGCCTTGTACAGGATGTCATGGTAGGTTAACTTTTTTATTTCTTAAACTTTAAATAATTGTTTCACGCGGACTACGACAGGTATCCCATGCCTTGTGCAGGATGTCTTATATATATAGTAGGTTAACTTTTTTATTTCTTAAACTTTAAATAATTGTTTCACACGGGACTACGAAAATGGGGGCCTGCAAAATTTAGGGTGGGCCTGTAGATTTGTTACAGTGCAGGCCCGCACATGCCCTGAAAAGTTAAGCGTGAAGACTGCATTATCAATGATTTGTCCATTTTCTCTTTGATCTTTACACGTACTATCTTACATTTTGTATGTCAAGCAACTAATGTGATATTAACATAATATCGCTGTTTTCTTATATGACGTTATAATGAATTATCGCTATTTTGCGGTATTTTCCTTTGATCTTGCTATCTGAGAATTTCCCATCTCACGCTAGTAGAGTGAGATGGAAAATTATCGCCAGTAACTAAGCGTTGTCAAGGACGCACGTAGTAATACCGCTGTTTTCTAAAACTTAAATATGACGTTACAACTTATTGACGTCACATTACCAAATCCTTGATAATAAGTGATTAACGATATAAAATAGTAATTGTGTTTAAAAAAATGTCAGTAATTATTTAATTATGAATACAAAATAGCGATAAAATAATTAAAGATGTTTTTTAAAAACTCGAGGACGTTTCTCAGTCATCTCTCATCTCAGGACTTTGCCCTTCGATGAGAGATGACTGACAAAAGTTCTCTCGTTTTAAAAAACATCGTTAATCACTTATTACGTTACCAAAGCCTTAATAAAAATACTGGCACTGATATGCTTTGCTTGAAATGGACTTCTCATCACATCTCACATCGATTTGGCTTCGGTGTGATATTGCTCTAAGAAATCCATTCTATCAAAACAAATCAACAATAACTAAGTATATATCACAACACAGTCTGTTGATATTGACAGGTCGATGGTTTTCTCCGGTTTCCTCCACCAATAAAACTGGCAGCTACAATAGTACTGTCACTACTGAAATATTGTTGAAAGTGGTGTTTAATGCCATAAACCAAACCAAACATATTACATTTACCTGGGTATATTTCATGGGTGTACAATTTGGATTAAATCAGTGTCATAGTTACTAATAGAAGATGTTTTTAATATATTCCATTTCAGGTTCTACAAGGCTGGTAAATAAAACTTGTAAATATACATGTACCTTGCTAGGATGTAAATGATGTATGTGGCCATACCTAGGAAGAGTGTAATAACTAGAAAAAAAAACTTTTTAAAATACTTACCAATTAGTGTTCTCCCATCAGTCATTTTTATCTTCATACTCTTATTTAACCACTTCTCTAACTTTTTCTTTCTTTCCGTTTTTTCTTCATTCTGCTCTTTTGAATTTTCTTGCTAATGAAACAAAAAATAAACATTATATACGGTAAAAGCTAAACAAGGGCAACGCAAAGCGTGGCGTATCCCCTCGCCTAAAATTTTGACCTTTGACCTTGAAAATCAATAGGGTTCCAGATTATCTTAAGTAAAGTATGTACCAAGTTTGGTCAAAATCCATTGAAGGATGTTGATTCTAGAGTGTTCACAAGGATGTTACCTGGTAAATAATTCAACCTGGTGACCTTGAAAATCAATAGGGTTCCAGATTATTTTAAGGACTAAGCATGTACCAAGTTTGGTCAAAATCCATTGAAGGATGTTGATTATAGAGTGTTCACAAGGATCTTACAGGTTAAAAATTAGACCCTGTCACCTTGACCTTTGACCTTGAAAATCAATAGGGTTCCAGATTATTTTAAGGACTAAGCATGTACCAAGTTTGGTCAAAATCCATTGAAGGATGTTGATTAAAGAGTGTTCACAAGGATCTTACAGGGTAAAAATTAGACCCTGTGACCTTGACCTTTGACCTTGAAAATCAATAGGATTCCAGACTCTCCTAAGGACTAAGCATGTACCAAGTTTGGTGAAAATCCATTGAAAGATGTTACAGGGTAAAAATTTGACCGTGACCTTGACCTTTGACCTTGAAAAATCAATAGGGTTCCGGATTCTCTTGACCTATGACCGTTGAAAATCAATAGTGTTCCGGATTCTCTTAAGGACTAAGTACATGTACGTACCAAGTTTGGTCAAAATCCATTGAAGGATGTTGATTCTAGAGTGTTCACAAGGTCTAGGATGTTACGGAAGGACCCTGGCGAGCTGATAAAAAAACCATGATAACAAGCTAAGTATACAAAAATGTAGTCTATAGACACATAACTTTAAATCAAATTATGACAAATACATGTGTCACACAGTGTGCTTTTGCTTTTGCTTGAACCATTTTTTCTTCGTTTTTGTGTTCATACATTGTACAGACAATTGTATGGGTCCCTGTAAAGTGAGAAACGAAATGAAACACAACAAAATACGACAAAACGAAACAAAATCTGTAAACTGAGAAACGAAACAGAATATGTAAAGTGAGAAACAAAACGAGATCATACAATAAATTATAAAAACCTCGAAAATCATTCCTCGGCATCTACTCTACTTTGCTATCGATTATGTATTTTACATTTACGCTGTGTATTTTATTGGGAAAAAGTCGTGTACATTGCCACCAATCTCTACCCCGAGTTTTCGGTCCTTACATTCTCAGTTTACTTTACAGGGACCCAATATTTTGTATCGCAAGCCTTCTCTGTCTATATCACACAAAACACTATTTTCTTATATTATCATTGACTGAATGGATATTTTTAATTTAAATAGTGTGTAGTGCCCGCCTGTGGAACACGCTAACAGGCAACAAATCGGGTAAAAATGTGGCAAAAGTGGCACTGACCAGGATGCCAGGAAGAAAATGTTCACATACATTACAAAACTTGCCAATCACTTAATATAATCCTTATATTAAGACAATCATTTTCAACAAGTGATTAGTTCATAGCAAAACCAAACGAGCGGTTGATCACTCTGGATTATTTTGAAGCTTGCTTGTTTGTTTTTACTTCAGAAAATATCCGAATTTACAAACCTGAACTTCGCCGGCCATTTCTACAATGAAACGAAACGAATTCACATATTTATTATGTTTTTGTTTGTATATTATACAATGGCATTATATAGGTCACACAAATATGTTTATTTCAATTTTTATTATTATAAACTATTAAAATATATGCCATTTCTGAAATTATTAAAGTTAATCTTTGTTTCGTTTTGTACATAAATAATGATACCAACTTCCGGTTTGGTGTTGACATTGACAACGATTTACATAGATTGATGAAAAATGGGTCGACCGAAATACTTTACACCAAAAGAAGTAGCTGTACACAATACTGTTGATGATTTATGGCTGTCATTTCTAGGGAAGGTGTACAATCTAACTCCTCTTTGTGAAAAGTACAAAGGTATATTTTTTTATAACAAGACAAGAGTCAAGTCAAGTGCAAGTTCAACTCAAGTTGATTTCAAAATATAAGTGTGTGTTTACCTGCTTACATTATTGGCATACTGTACCTTTCTTTATGTGTATTATAACAGTGGTTTGACATCAACACTTCTGTTGTTCTTGTATAATAAGGTATTCAGATGTCATGTTAAACCTGACCAATGTTTTTAATTTGCCATAAAAAAACAGGCATACTGTAGATTTATAAATTTATAATGGAATCCTCCAAATGAGTATTGATGCAGTCAACTGTTTAGCAACTTGTTTTTTGTATTGTAATTTGTGTGTTTTCTCCAAATTTTGATGAAAAGCAAATCAATGAAAATCTTACAGAGTTTTAACATTGTAGACAATAGACAATATTTTATTTGCACGAACACATTTACAATAAATGGTTATGGCATAATCTGAAACAATACAGAATAGCAGACTCATGGAATGACAGTGGTATTTAGTGCTATATTAAAATAGCCACAGTTTCTAAATGGCCTTTTTCATTAATCATTTAAAAAATTGACTGTAATTTTAAGAGTGACCGGCAAACTGATATTAAAAAGTAAAGATATACATGTTTCTTCCGTTTTGTTGGTTTTTCTATGTAAGACAAGCCATAAAGACAGCTGCGCGTGACCTTGTCTTACATGGCATTGTCAGCCAATCAAATCGGCCGAGTATAATAAATAATCAATTCTACGACTGCTGTAGTAATATAAATTGTCGTCTTAGTAGATCTAATAAAGCTTCAAATATCAATTTTACCTGATTTGTAACTGATTTCCCCTAATAGATTTAATGTGGTTTTAAATAAGTGTGTATTTACTGCATTGCACATGGCGTTGTAATATTTTGTGTAGTAAACATGACATTGACATGCGAATGAATGAATGAAATCGACATGCTTTGTTTTTAAGTTGGAATGGAAGAAACAGGTACTTGCACTCGTCCTTATTGAAGATCTGAGATTTTTCCACTCGTGAGAGAAATTCAGCATCTTTCCACTCGTTCCGCTATGCCCCACTCGTGAAAAGATGGAATTTCTCACACTCATGGAAGAAATCCCAGATCTTAAATAGGGACTCGTGTAAGAACCTATTAGTCTTAATGAAATATTTGAGTTAACTATTTTATATGTTTCACTGTTTTTCGCCCCCAAGTATCTATACTCTGCGTCATCAGGTTTCTAATCTGTTAGAACGTTCGGAAATGGATACTACTTAGCACATTGTGTCAAACTAATCTCCTTGTGAAGCTTAAATTCCATGTAGTAATATTCTTCATTTGAATCGCTTTCAAAATACAGTTTTTATTCTTCTCACTTCTGTTGATTTAACTTGGAGTATTTAGTCGTTGTTTATATCAGAAATGAAACTTAAGTACCCGTGCATTTGGGAGGATATCCTTGTAATTCTTCTTAATGTCAATCTTTGGGTAAAAGAAATACGAAATATTGCACAGACAATGTAAGATAACAACAAAATCAATTGACAAAGTATGATGATGATGCCATTTAATATGGGTTAATTTAATACATGCGATGATGATTATTTTGTTACACAATACTCTTATAGTTTTTTTTATATTGTTGAACTTGTTCTTGTCCTGAATATGCATGAAATATATAACGGTGGACGTTAATCAACAGGCAATCAATTGTTTCAATATTATTAATCTATGTTGGTTGGAAGCTTTAAACAAGAAATGTGTGCATCACAAAATACGCCCGTCTATATAAATTATCAAACGGTATAATGGTAATTCAGTCAAACAACCAATCATGTGAGCAGATTTAGTGAGATTATTGTGTGGAAACAATCCTGTTGTCAGAAATTCTATTTATAGTAACCTTGACCTTTGACCTAATGACCCCAAAATAATTAGAGTTCTTCCCCTTCCACAGGGGAATCATGTGGCCAAGTTTGGTAAAGATCCAATATACAGAACTAAAGTTATTGTGTGGAAACCTGTGTGGACGCCCGCCTGTCCGCCATACCCAATCACATAATACGGCCCGTTTCGAGACGGGCGTATGAAAATAATTAAAATTGAATCCATTAGGCATTACAGGTAATGGAAATTGTAGAATGATACAAAAGTATGTTTTTACAAGCTTCCATTTTTCATGTATAATATTAAAGATATAATAATTATATTTTTCTATTTTTATTGACAGGTGATGTCTTGTTGAAACCTATAATACAAGCTGCTGGGAGAGACATTTCACATTGGTTCAATCCAAAAACAAAAGATGTAAGTCTTACAATGATTGGTTTGGTTTGGTTTTATGGGTGTTTAATGCCACTTTCAACAATATTTCAGTTATATTGTGGCAGTCATTTTTATTAGTGGAGGAAACCGGAGGACCTGGAGAAAACCACCGGCCTGCCACTTGAATGTTTACTGTACATCATTGTCAACAGTTTTTCATGAATATCGTGTTATTCAATACTAGTTAGTACTAGATATTATTGTAGAAACTAGTAAGTTTATTACATTTTGAGATTCATTTAGTTAAACAATTCCAGATTAGTTAATTTAAATACATTCAAACCTGCCCATGTGGTCACCTCTTATAAGCAGTCACCCGTATTAAAAGGTCACCTTTTTATTTTCCTGTCAAAGAAAATTTCATATGAATTGAACCTCTTTTAAGAGATCACCTGTCTTATAAAGTCAGTTTTTCTTTGTCCTAAAGATGACCTCTTAATACAGGTTTGACTGTGGTCTCCCAATCTGTTGACAACATTAATGAATTGACTAGTACTGATAAAAATGGAACAAATGAAAGAAGTGTATCAATTGAAAAATGTTTGACAAAAAAAAAGCATTCAGATCAATGTTGACTGGAACTTTATTGTCAAAATTTATTTCCTAGAAGGGTTAGGATTATGTTGTTTAATACCACTTTCAACAATATTTCCCTTATATCATGGCAGTCAGTTTTTTGGATGGAGGAAACCGGAGTACCCGAAGAAAACTACCAACCTGTCGTAAGTCACTGACAAACTTTATCACATAATGTTGTATCGAGTATACTTCACCTGAACGGGATTCGAACTCACAACATTAGTGGTTATAGGCACTAATTGCATATGTAGTTATAAATCCAACTACCATATGACCATGAGTGCCTCTCTTAGAAGAGATAACATTACATTGTATTATTACACAACAATGATTGAATGAAAAAAATATTCACATTTTATTATACATTTGTAACACAATTAAGGAATTATTCTGCTTTCATTATAGATTCGTACACATGTAGACCCTCAGACAGGATGTGAGATACCATACTGTCCTAATGGCAGATTTGTACATATTCCACCTCCATATCCAGACTCTGATTGGGCAAACGACTTTGGAAGGCCATGGTGGAAGGATGATGGTTACCTAGTAGGAATTCTGTCACAGAAAACCAGAAAAATTAAAATCATTAACACACTTACTTCACAAGATCATGTTATTGAGGTATTTATAACTTTATTCTAATTAAGGGGTCTTCATGGCTGTGCTTTTCTGGTGAGTTTGACTTACAGTCAATCATTTCTATCACCAATAAAGGAACTTTTAAATTTCAGGGGGTTTTGTTTTGTTCACCTGACACAAAAATCAGATTTTTGGACATGAAAAATCAGTATTTTTTTCTTCAAATTTTATTAAAATTTCTTGTTGAAAATTGCAGGGTCAGATTATATATTTTATGCATCTTTCATATTAGGGTAATAATTTTTTTGGCCACAAAAAAAAAAAAAAAAAGCTCACCCTAAAAGTGATATGATCGATGTCTTTTAAAGCTTAATTGTGAGTTTGACTCTAAAGCAGACAAAGACTAACAATAATCAATGTGGAAAAATACAGAAATCTTTTTTAAGAAAACTTTTCATTTTAGTTACAAATAATTAAAATTACACAAACAATGTTGAATATTTAATGACATAAAAAGATATATATCTTTTTATTTTACGGTCTTGAATTAAAATAAAAGATGACTTAAATAAAGATGAAATAAATCTTTGAAAGTAGAGTTATCTCCCACTGTTCTGATTTTTGCATAGCATCTTATAGACTTATGAAATGTCCCATTTTCACTCTAATTTGGGACTGTGATTGTATGGCTGTTGGATTTACATCAAACTATACAATCGTTGTCTATCACCATTAAAGTTGTGAGTTTTATTATCTCCTGTGGCTATGTGTACTTGACACAACTATTTATAAGAAGAGTTTGAAGATACCAAAGGGGCAATCAGAATCCATATATCGAAGAAGAACAGACAACACAATGGCCAAAAGAAAAAGCACAAAAGGACAAATCTACAAAACATACATATAAAGCTAAAGATCGAGTAACACGAATGCCACTAAAAACCGGGGGTGAACTCAGGTGCTCCGGAAGGGTGAGTAGTTCCTGCTCCACTAGTGGCACCCATTGTGTTAATCTAGTTACAAACCCGGTGATAAGTCATGAATAAAGTTTGTCAGTGATTTACAACAGGATGGTTGTTTTCTCTTGGTGCTCCAGTTTCCTGCACCATTTAAAACTGACACCATGAAGTCCATGATATATCTGAAATATTGTTGAAAGTGGTGTTGAGTACCGATTAATCCATCCAGTTAACACATGAAACTAAGGTATATTAGGTCTTTTTGTAGGGTCCGAACAGTATAGAAAAATAAAACTGGTCGAACAGTGTATAATACCACTGACATAAGTGCCCCTTTAACCCACTTAAAATTGTTAAAATTTCCAGACACCTATCCAAGCTAAAGCAAGGGCTATGTTTCTTTTATCAGGTCATAATAAGTATCCAGACTGTCTACATGCAATAATCATTGTATATAGCAGAAAATTACCCAAGCCAAGTTAAAACATTAATCAAATAATTTAATTTTGTTGTTAGGTTTGTTCAGAAGAAATAATGACAGAAATCTTAGAGCGTTATTTGAAGTACAACTCACATGCTGCCAGTTATACATGGAAATATGACAGCCGAAATCTGGTAATGAACAGTACATTAGAAGATAACGGCATTACAGATGAAGACGAAGAATTTTATAAACTGAGTATGAACGATGACACTTTCTTACAATCAATACATCTGTATTTCAATGATGATTTGACTGAAGCATAATGTCACATAAAAGGTCAAGAAATAGGACAATATCTTTTGGACATCATTTTTTAGAATGTTACTTTTCTAAGTGGCAATAGCCCACCACAGATATTCTTCACAGACTATATTAAGCGTGTAGAATGATAAAACTAAACTGCATTTTTTAATACATTATGAATACTGTAATACAACACTATAGTGTCAGATGTTAAAGTATGTAAAGTACATAAGGAAGTCAAGAGTTTACATGGCAAATGTAAAATTGTATATTTGTAAATAAAATAATATAAATCTCTAATTCAGTTTTCTGTTAATAGATTGTAGTTTAATTTTTAGGTTTTTTTCTTTAGATTACTTATGAAATTTCCTGTCTGAGGTTTTCAATCAGATTTGACCTAGCTCTTATGTCTTCAGATATTAATAAGTCCAGTGAGCAGTACTTCTGTTTATATTCATGATGAGGACAAGCAGACCTCTACTATAATATTTTATGTCAACTTGTCAATTATTGAACAAGTTATATGAATTTGTATTTGTCCAAAGGCATGTAAAGCTTGTTCTGTCAACAAAAAGATCACTAAATATTTGTGATTGTATACTTGTTCTACATACAAACAGATTTAGATTTTGGTCCTGTTGAATATTTTTCCTGCAGTAGTGGCCATCTTTGAGTTCTGATCAATGTTTGGCACAAAAAACCTTTGTATAGGACAATACAAATTTTTCTAATAGTATTATCTTTCAAATGTCTCAGTCACTGAGAGAAGATGTTTCCCCATCAGGTTCTTGTACAATTTTGTCCTGATGTGGTGGCCATATTGGATTTCCAACCTACACAAAAAAATGTTAAATATGTAAAAGACCATCTAATGATCATCAAGTACAGATTGGGTTCAATCAATTTTGTTGCTTCAGATTTGTTGTCCCATTTGGACTATGTTAAACTTGCTCTTAAGGTGGCCATTATCCAGGATTAAAACATGCCTGAAATATCAGTCAGAAAGAATAAGTGACCCTATCAGCCATATTGAATTTCAGAATGCAATGAATGAGTGATGGTTGTTTAATGCCAAATGAGCAATTTTCAGCTACCGTATATCATGAGGAGAAGAAGTTATATTCAATGATTATGTCCACTTTGTACTACACCAACACACTTAGTTGGATTTTTAGTGTTATATCACTAAAACAGTCTGTGGGTAGATATGTCCCTCCACTCGGACACATTATCTTCTCAGTCCACCATCTTTACTCCTACTCCTTAATGCTGTGTGCTTAGTAGACAAGCAGCAAATTCCAATTTTTGACCTTACCAGGGCTTGAACTTGAATGATAACAATAGCTCATGGAATTCTGCCTTGGAACAGACACAAAAATGTAGACAAACAATGCCCAATTGTCAACCATACCCTTTGTCATCCAGCAGCCAAACAATGCCCAATTGTCAACCATACCCTTTGTCAGCTAGCAGTCAAAGAATGCCCAATTTTCAACAATACCTTTTGCCATCCAGCAGCCAACCATTGCCCAATTTGCAACCATATCCTTTGTCATCTAGCTGCCAAACAATGCCCAATTTTCAACCATCAGACGATCTGAATTTTCGACAATTTTCATCAAATTGGGAGATTAAAATAACACTAATTGACAACAAATTTATTCAAATATTGCATGAAACACATCTACAAACGGACATGTTAACATGTATATCATATAACAAATGCATTTGGTGTGTAAAAGTTTAAAACATATTTTACATGTCAAACGATAAAACATGATCTAAACACATTGTCAAATACCAATAAAATTTACATTACAACTGTACATAAGGTGTGAGAAAGTTTAAGAATTATGTCTTATTATATTATAGATCTTTAGATATCAAAGTTATTTTTGATAAACATTAGACGACTTTTTCTGGAATATATATATACAATAGTCCTCTTCTTATAGGGCTACTCCTGCAATGAAAAAATAGCTTGTAACAGGGGTGGTCTCTCTTGATGGCGACAATTTAGTCGCATTGTACTAACTAAATGGATCTGAAATCAGGTCTGGTGGGAGTGGACTTATAAAGAGGGTTAGGGTGTTTGATGCCACTTTCAACAATATATCGTGGAAATCAGACAATGAGTGGGATTTGAACTCACAACTGTAGTGGTGATAGGCACTGATTGTATAGGTAGTTGTAAAACTACCATACGATCACAATGGTGACAATGACAACTCCTTTATCAAAATGTCTTGTTATGAAGTTGAAAAGGTCACACCATAGTCTTACTCTTGTAGGGCCAACCCTAATAAAAGGTGTGGCCTCTCTTGAGGGTGAAAATTTACTAGAATTTTGCTACATTGCATCTCAGTGCATCTGAAACCTGGCCTGATGACAGGTGATCTTTGGAAGGAGTGGCCTAATAAAAGGGATGATTTTTGGTGGAAGTGGCCTAATAAAAGGGATGGTCTTTGGTGGGAGTGGCCTAATAAAAGGGATGGTCTTTGGTGGGAGTGGCCTTATAAGAGGACTCTTTATTAGTATGATTAATTTCTTTTCTTTAGAAAGCTCCAGGTACATTGTATATTTACATTTAAACAGCTGATTGATAGAACAGGTAGGAGAGACATGTAAAGTCATCTCCTTCAGGAAGAAAACAGAGTTATCTTCCTTAGTTCCACGAGACCAAAAAAAAAACAAATACTTTATTTCATCTTACTGGCCTCATTTGACAAGCCACATAATGATCGAATAATGATAATTTATGAGAATTTACAAGAATTTAGACCTTTTTTATCCTCCTTGTCTGTGCATTTTTTTTTATAGCTCTGTTCAATCTATTATTTGAAAATATGTTTAAGCAGTTTACTAGTTTTGTTTGATTATTATTAAACATTTATTGTTTTAACATGACATAACCATAAAAACAATATATATAACCGGTACATTTTGTAGACTGAAGTGTTCAATCGTCTGGATAACTACATTATCTATAAATGTAAAAAATATACAAGGGAGATCATTTTCAATATCAATAACATATATACAACAACATTATCACTCAATCAATTACTAGAAAAATTGTATTGTGTTTGGGGCAAAAAAGTTAGTGTTAGAACAGATCATGTCCCTTTTCTTGGGGAAGAAGGAAGCAATTTCAAAAATCATTAGCTTATATCCCCTTTTTTCTTGGGGGGGGGTACATTAAAACTCTCCTCCCCTCCCCATAATCCAGCAAAAATCTACTTTTTGTCTTAATCAAAGTAATGTTTATCACATGGTAACATGGATAAGATAGATTTGAAGCTATTTCCCTTTATAAAGTAAACAATAAGAATATGAAGTTATCTCCCTTAATAGAATATTCTATGATTTTGAAGAATAAAAAAATAATTGAAAAAATATGGAGAAATGAATCAACTGGCGAAGGGAGTCCTGGGACCTCGCATGGCAAGGTGATCTTATGTACGGGGATGTGAGCCCCCCCCAGAAGATCTGTGATAAATACTGCATTCTAGCAATGTCCTGGCATCTAATTATAAAAAATAGCAGAAATCCACTAAAAACAGAAAAAAAATCATCAGTGAGTATGAGACCCTGAGGGAAAAAAAAGAAATGCTATCTTATTATCTCCCTTGGCTTACCTAGATAAGGGAGATGGCATATAATTTTTGTTCCAATTTTTTAACTGTCGTTGATTTATTCTGAAATCTCTTATTTCTAAAGATAAAGAGCAAACCAGCAACAATAAAAAAACAATTTCAATTGAATATATTATACATAGAGCTATAAGTTTTAAATAAACTGAAATAATGTTCACCTGTTAACTACTATTTGATTTTGAAATGAATCAATTTAAATAAAATAAATTGATGAAGAATCTAGAGACATGAAATCCATAAAACTAAAAATCACCTTTTTTTCTTCTACTTTGAACACGATTGTAATAAGATCAGCTGCCAATTTGTTTAAACAATAAAGGATCTCCTCCATGAAATAAAAGCTTTTATCATATACTTGTAGATAATATAGTTACAATTTTACCCTGTGATAAATCTTTGAATTTTGTTTAGACTAGACATGCCTTTCCATCAATGTTACATTGGTACTCGGGCTGATAAAGGGTATGATATGAAAAATGCCATGTAATAATCAATATTTATTATCAAATGGTTAGGAGCATGATATGTCACATCAAGATCGGCAAATAAATTATAAAAAAATATTCCTTATTGTTTCTTGTACCCTCCTTCATTTATTAAAATTCATACACACAAAGAATTTTTCATTATTTTAAATTTTAGTACAAATTGTTTTGGTTTTCACTGTAAATTTTGTTAATCAGTGTACAGAAAATACAAGGCTTCTAAATATTTATGCTGCGAATCAACAGAATAGCAAGACTAAAAATTAAATTGAAATGAGAATTTGTAAAATCACTTCTCCATCCCCCCTCCCCAACACTTCAAACTAAGAGGCAATACAAATATTACATCACATTTATGATTTCAGAAATATATCTATTCAGTTAAGTTTTCGCTAGAGTTGGTGTGTAATTTCTTTTTACCTGAATGTGTTTCGGAAGTTGAAGGTAATAAAAGTTCATTTTGATTGGACTGCACATCGGAGGGACGTTCACAAAAGTATACATTGTATTAAAAAAAATATGGGAGAATTTGTATTTAATGTTTAATACGGTTGTTTCGAATAATTTCCATTCCATCAAAATTTTGTTATTTTCGTCCGCCAGATCACGTGATTTTGATGGAACTGCTGGCATTGAACTTCCGGTGTCAATGTACACAACAAAAACTCCAATCGATATGTGCCGTTTTAACGTTCGATCCTCAAGTTAAAAAAAATCTTAACATTTTCTGTAAAAGACAGATATCAATTAAATTATTTTATTTGTATCAAAGACTTCAACGCAGAGACAAATACTTCTTTAAAATTAAATTTATTTTCTTTCTTTATTTGCGGCTGTCAGCATCATCAAAGGACAACGATCTGCCTTTATGTATATATTTCTTATATAAGACAGATAGTGGGGTACCGAACACCAGTATTTATTCAGCGGTTTCCTTGGCGTCTCCATATTACAATTACTTATATTCTACAGCATCTACGACTATGATATGCTGACGTTGTCACAGTAATAGCGTAAACACCGGAAGTCGCCTGCCGATTTGTTCAGACGTCAAGACACGAATAAGACGGAATGTGGTCGGAATTGACATGATTCGAAACAACCGTATTGAATTGTAATATTGTTGATTCAGGCTAACTTGGCCGGGCGTGGCTATCGGTCGTAGTTCAATTGGAACCTTCATTTTTAATTTAGGGTGGACAGGTAAAATAGTTACATCTGAATTCACTGATCCATTTGATTAGAGTCAATTGACAATTATTATACCTTTTATATTCTATACTATGCAAACAACAATACTATGAATAGCCTATTGTTGTTATTTGTATGAGAACCTGGTGTTACATATATATAGTAGCTTCGTCCATGGTCATAGTTTGAAGTTCAAACAGGCCTGCCAGGTTACTTTGTAACATCAATACATAAAGTCAAAACATCAAAACTTCTGTGTTTCACTTCTTAATCACAATTTTTTTTTTTTTCATCTTTTTTTTGGCATCACTTGTCACATTTTGAAATTATCCCTAAATGATGGTACATTTTTAGATTATACCTAAATGATGGTACATTTTGAGATTATCCCTAAATGATGGTACATTTGGAGATTATCCCTAAATGATGGTACATTTTGAGACTATCCCTAATTGATGGAACATTTTGAGATTATCCCTAAATGATGGTACATTTTGAGACTTTCTCTAAATGATTGTACATTTTGAGATTATCCCTTAATGGTGGTACATTTTGAGACTATCCCTAATTGATGATACATTTTGAGACTATGCCTAAATGATGGTACATTTTGAGACTATCCCTAATTGATGGTACATTTTGAGACTATCCCTAATTGATGGTGCATTTTGAGACTATCACTAATTGACATCACTATCATTTTACTTAAAATTTAATTTGGTTATTTCCATGGACATCAATAAAATTTGCTTGAATTTGCTATTTTTTCTTTGAAAATATCATTATCAACAGGAAAATGATTAAAGAAATTCCTCTTATAAAAGAAGTAAACTAGAGCCTTACATTTTGTTTTAGGAGTGATAAGAGAAATACAATGTAGTGAAGACTTCATAAATATGATATATTTTTATCTGGTTCATTTCATGTCTTAATACAACATAAATTATTAAATTTAACAATATATGAATAGAAAAAAACATTTTTTTTTGCATTGCTGAAAATAACAAAAACTGGGACACCAAATAAAATTACCTTAAAATTATTGTCATATGCCCGTGAAAAACTGTGAAAGAAAAACTATATGACGCCACAGTTCCAAAATCGTTAAAATCGAATATATTATTGAGCATTGAAAACAAGTTCCTTTTTATAAAGGTCTTTTTTAGCACAAACAAAAATGTAAAATCCATGAAATAAAACAGTATAAATATTCCTGCACTCCAAATACACGAAAAAAAATTCGCTCGTAACCAAACAATGATTGTAATTCATTTCATTTAAGCGCAAACGCCCAATCATGAATTACTGCGTTGTTTGGTTATACGTAATTTATTTACGATATTCGAAATGCAAGAGTAGCTATTCCACAATGAATAATAGATACTAAATAATTCTGAATTACTATTTTTTATTAATTGTCCCTATATATCTTATTTGCATATATCTATGGAGATAAAAAAAAATGTATAGCAATGTTAAAATAATGTTAATGAATAATGTAGGCTTGAAAATACCAAATATATTGTGATATTTTCACATGCTAATCTGTGTTAATAACTACTGCAGGTCGTAATCTAGACTGATGTTTAATATACCGTAAAAAGCCTTATATTACCCACATTGGTGCATTATCTACACACCTATTTGCTCCCAAAATCTTGGGAGAAAAAAATCTAGTTCAAAATATCTCTACCATCACATCAGACATCTTGAAAAAAAGTTTCTCAGAACATATCGTAGTATATAATCCACACCCACATACCCAAAAATCCCTTTAAGGGTAAATTTCTGCAGATAATACACAGCTTTTTACGGTAGTATGTGTAACACTAATTTATCCGGCTAACATACATGTAACAACGGCAAGTAAATGAGAAAATTACACACAGAAAAATAATGTAATAAATACCATAATAATTTACAATTGACTAAAATTGATGACACGACAAAAAAAAACAACAAAAACCTACCAATGTTTAATATATTATCAAATATTATACCTTAGCTTCTTAACCAAGATGTACATGTATGAAATGTTTGTTTTGTCTGGAAAGAACAATTACACAACTAGAATATACTACAATCAAACCTGTATATAAAGGCCACACAAGGGAACCTGAAAATGTGGCCTTTATGAGCAGTTGCCCTTTATATACCGGTTAAAATTATACGCACTATTCATTAATGGGAAAAAATAAGACTGCCCTTTATAGACAGTGATTTTACATTTAGAGGTGCCCTCTAAGGCAGGTTTAACTGTATAAATGACAAAAGCTAAAGTCATATTCCATAATGGGTCACATCTACAGAGCATACATGTATATAATCATAGGACTGTAGCCATATTAGTATCAGTATAACAAAAACAGAGTGTAGACACAATAATATTGTCAATGAAATTATGGATTTATGGTGCTTAATGCCACTTTCAACAATATTTAAGCTATATCTTGGAGGTTGTCAATGAAATTCCCAGCGGATTTTTAACACAATGTTTCAAAGCAAATTTTAACGATCTGGTCCCTTGTGCTCTTTTCAATACCTTATTTTTCACCAGTTGATCAATTTGGAAAACTAATCATATCGATGTCATTTCTTTCAAAAAACAGTCAGAATTATTGACATGCTTTGTAATATGATTAGAAATAACTAATATTGATTTGCAAAACAGAAACAAATCTTCCTGACATTTTTTATCCTTTTGATTTCCTTGTTTTAAATACAATATTTAACAAAACAATAATTTTAAATTTGTACCTACATTTTTAATATAAATATCTTTGTTTTCAGTGTTAGGGGTTTTGGTGTTTAATGCCACTTTCAACAATATTTCAGTTATATCGCGCAGTTCTTTGTTTTCAATATTATCATAGAATTACATATACATGTATGACAACCATATTTTTGGAGTTGTATGTAAAAATGGGTGATCTATTATAAAGCTGAAGTTATATAATTTCAAAGAATTTTTGCCCCCTTTTTAATTTTTGCTAAACTCCCTTCCAAAGCTTTTTCAATAAAAATAAAATGAATGGTGTTCCCCCCTCTTCCCAGGTATATTTAAATGGAACAGCCCTAAGAACAGATTTGCAAAAAGAAAAGATTTCTATAGACGAATCACATTAACATTACTGGAGAATAATATTGCTCTGGAGAAAACCACCATCACAAACATGGAGGATACAAACTAAGACAAACATGTTCTACGCTGAAATGGAAGCCTAATAACACTAATAATACAAATTATAATCAATTTACAGCTTCTAAGAAATATTTTTGCATTGCTAAACAAATTCTACAAAATATATGAAACTTTAAAACTGACCTACTAAGTGATGTTCCATTTATAGTGTGATACATGATCAAATATTTCCTTCAAACTGATAACTGTCCACCTGTTTCAAATTTGACCTATTCAACTTCCTTCCAAAATTTGAGTGAGCGAGTGATTGTTGGTTAATGCCAACTCAGCAATTTTTCAGCTGTCATGGTGAGAACAGGTTAATTTTCAATGAGATGATTACGAGGTCCGCTTTGTACTAGACCAACACACTTTTTTTTATAATGCTAGCTCACGGAAACAAAGGTCTGTGGATGTCGCTCCACTCAGACACATTATCTTGATTTCAAGCCAACCAGTCTTTGCTCTTTCTTGCATGCTTAGTGTACCAGCAACAAATACTAATTTTATAGTCTTTGGTTTGACCCAACCGGGTTCAAATCCATGATGTACCACACTCGAGGCGAGCACGCTAACCATTACACGACCGATGTGGTTTTCAATAATTGATGGACCCATCAAACATGTTTGACAACGTGCTTACATGAAATTTGTGCTTGAATCAGGTGCACAAGTGCAAAGTGAATTTGAAGGGGAAATATGACCATGTAAACACACCTTTAAACAAACATTGCACCCAGGGACAACATTTTGAAACTAGTGTGACCGACCCTAGTTGCAATTTTATCTTTTCTACTACATTATCACTCAGCGAAAATGTTTTATACAACCATCTGTGGAAGTGATTTAAAAACTGTGTCATCTCCGGGACATATGTATGCTTTAATAGAACAACCCCTACACAAAGCAAAACAATTGAATATGATCTAAAGTCTGTCTAATAGCAAATTTATCTACAGCAATTAAAATGCTAGCTATTTAATGACATATAATGACATACTTTGACAATGTGCTATAAATATTACAGCTATTTAATGACATATATTGACAATGTGCTATATATATGACAGCTATTTAATGACATATTATGATATATATTGACAATGTGTTCTAAATATTACAGTTATTTAATGACAATCTATACAATTTTAAACTCTGTATGTACAAACAACAAGACTATTAGAATATTTAATATGTTTACTTTGAATATTGTGATAATGATCAAAACAGTTTCATAAAGCCTATTTAAAAGAAATAAGTTCATATTACATGTAATTTATCATCATAAATTTAATATGTTTCTTGTGATGATGATCAATACAGTTTCATTAAAAAAACACAACTTGTTATATTTTATGTAATTTATCAACATAAAACTGCTATGATTGATCAGGGTTACTGGAATTTATCATCACTTTCAGCTACATTGGGACTACTAGAATTGTGTAGGGGGAACGAGTCCCGAGTCTTAACAAACTAACTGATATAACTCCTGCCTTTGAGTAGGTGTCTGGTGAAACATTATCATTTAAGATAGATATATGTATTACTGTATGTGTGCACGAACCTACATCAGTAGTGATGGGCTTATAGATAAAGGTCAACGACCTTTACTACTCGGCCATCCAGGCCCATGTAATTGTAAGTGTTGAATACATTTCAAGGTAAAAATGTAAAATAGATTACTTTTACTGAACTGTTTTGTTAGAAACAACTAACTAATGAAGGATATAGCACACAGTCAAGTTAAATTTTATAGGATTGTTTAACAGCAACCTGATATTGTTTTATTAGACCAAAGAAAAAAATACCTGTGTTTCTGCTAACATTCTTGATGAAAATGGGTAGGTAGGTAGGTAGGTAGGCAAAACTTAAACTTTTTTGTAGTTAGGTAGGTAAAACTTAAACTTTTTTGTAGTTAGGTAGGTAAAACTTAAACTTTTTTGTAATCAGGCAGGCAAAACTTAAACTTTTTTAATAGATATTTACTTTCATCAGGTACACACTGTTAAAGTATTGGAAAGTCCAATCATTTAAGTCTTTGTGAACAATAAAATTAAAGCATCAAAACAGGAGTAACTTGCATACTAAATGCACTTCATAAACTAATCAACAGTTTGTCATGTGTGAATAGTCTCTTCTTAATAATAATTTAATTGAATGTGTTAATGTTTGAACATAACGTCAAGTTTTTTACACCAAATATGTTAAATTTTCAGCAGTACCAGGTACTTGTTACCCACTTAAAATTGTAATTGGTACCTCCTAATTTCAAAGAGAGTTGCATAAAATATTCATATAAAAAGTTTAAATTATAAGAAAAGGTACTGCCTGTAAATAGTGAAGTACTGGTACACTTGAAAAATATTGAAAGCACTGCTAAATTTTGAGTTGGCAATCAAATTTGAAAATCTGCAAAAATTTAATAGAAACTTTTTTCGAATCTAAAAATAGAAATTTTAAGTACACAGTAGATTGAAAAATAAACAAATAATCACAGACATTGGTAACCTGAGAGATCACATGACTAACCCATATATTTACAATTTGTAAGATAATGTTCCGGATTTTTTTTGCTTATGTGAATTACAGGTCTTACAAGTTCAGGGTTTTCCTGAATTAATTGTATGGAGGTCAATAAACGAAAAACGAAAAAATACCACATCGTCAGAATATGTCGCAGAAACCGAGTCAATCTCGACTTATTCTTATACCCACCATGCATGATTTTTTTTTTAACTCTATATAGTTCTTTTAACTATTTTTAGGACATACCACAACAAACTAAAACCATTTCCAAAATCAAATCTAAAAATCGTAGAAACCGAATCAATCTTGACTTATTCTAATACCGATCATGCATGATTTTTTTTTTAACTCTATACAGATCTTTTAGCCATTTCTAAGACATACCACAACAGAGTAAATTGTAATTTCAGTTCATTCCCACACCAATATTAATTTTTTTTTGCATTAATAATGACGTCTGAACAAAATAAGAAAGTTCAGTTAATATCAGTCTTTCTACAGTTGTGATAACATGATACGATTTTCCATCCAATTTCCTAGATTCTGTATCTGTGATACAGACGTCGAATGGTCAAGTGTTCACACACAATCCGACTTTCCATTCCATTTTGATACAATATCTTTATTTCTTTTACCGTTCTCACGATAGGATTCTTATCAGACTGTTGGAAGCAAATAAGTCGGCAACCGATTTTGAAATATTGATACATTAGACATTTGTATTCACCCAATATGACTTTTTGTCGAAAGTGTGTTGAAAGGAAAAATTGGACAGTAAAATCACATAATTTGACCAAACCTTAATTCAAGTTTTCATTCTTCAATATCATAACACATTATTTTCTCTTTAAAAACTTAATATTCATTGTAACATTATCCAGTACACCTTTTTTTTTTTGGTTCCTTGATATAAAGCTCAGTCTATTAATTATTGAAATACACATGGTTTTCTGCCTGTAAAAGTCTTTGTACAATTGTTTGCATCAACCATTAATGCGGTATTTTTGTAACCTCAAATCTCTGAAAATAGTATAAAAAGGAATGCTAATTATGAATTTTTCATTTAATTTAAGCAAGGGTCAAAATCAATTGTTGTGTGTAATTAAAAAAACATTTCATCAAATATCTTCACAAAGTAAATTTTATAAAATATGTACATATTACGGTATATTTATATAAATTTTAAATTCACAACATAAATGTCTTGTTTAAAATAGATAGCACTAGGTTAAAGATATAACATGTCGGTTTATTTATAGATCATAATGTCAGTCTATTTATAGATCATAGAAAAATAAATATTAAATTCATAGTTAGAGATGTATATTTGTTCTTGATTATTTAATTAATTCCTTATGAGGAATTTTTAATTACATATTTTGAATTTCTTAAAATAAAGGCATGATAATTAAAAAGGGTTTATCTTACTATCTGTACAATATGGAAAATGTTCACATAAAAAAATGCAGGTTACATATTAAAAAATGACGACTTTAAAATTCTAATGTAAATTTACAACAAAATTAAGAATGGTTTTTACCACTCTTTCTATATTCAACTTGAGGAAAAAAAATTATATGGTTTTGTTTACACATCAATTTTTAAATTTGAATATAATTAATATTAAGAAATCCATAAAAAAAATGGTTATAATGAAAAAAATGGAGAAAATGATTCTTGGAAAAATATTAAGAAATGAAATTTTCATGAGTAAATAAACAGCTATTTCACATCTTCAATGTCTCTAAAAGGCAGTTATCTCCCCTGGTGTTGATTATCTCCCTTCAATTACAATAGCCACAGCTGAATTCTATGTTATTGTCTTTTACATGTTCATATTGACAGCCGACACAGATCGTGTGATACCATTCATCACACAGGTCACATTGTACCTAAAAATAGATCAAATCAAATTAAATTAACGATAAAGAAAACTGTTCTATGTGGGAAAATGCTGATGAGGTACTTAACATCTGTAATATCTCCGTGCAAAAATTGCCAAATTTAAAACAACGCATAGAAAGAGAAATATATATATGTATTAACAAACACGACAAGTGATAGAATTACTATATAGAGATATTACCAACTGATGTTTGGGTTGTTGCCCCTCGTCCAGTGTAGATAAACGGAAACTAGTATTGTCTCTGCATGCCCTCACTGGCCGATAGCCAACGTTGATCCCGAACACCCACTTGGCAATTCAATATACATGTGCGTACCTTTAGCTTTGAGATGTACAGAAGTCAAGCCCTTACATTCTAAGGTAAATTACCAGCTTTATACATAACAAGACAAAAATTTTAATACAGCTTTCTCATATGATGTAACTCGTGGCGAGAGCATGTGTTTCATTGACTATAAAATATGATAATATTGTGACGATGTTGGAACTTAAGAGGATTATATCATTCCATGAACCATATAAGGTTAGTAATATATAATTAGGTATATAGCTATGGAAAAATACAGTCACTAACGTTTTTTTTTTTACAAATTCGTGTTATCATATTTGATAGTAATAATTTACCATAGTATGCATCAGGAAGTGTCACATGTTAATATTTTATTTACCCTTTATAACATAGTATTTATATATTAATTTACTATAATAATTTTTTTTTTAAATGAACAAAACAATAAATTTATCATTAAGAAAATGTTGGTTAGACCAATATACTTGTTTCTGATCTATAATATTAAAAAAAAAACAAAAAAAAACACAAACTTCTTTAAAAGAACCAGACAAGGAACATTCCTATCTAACTGAAACAGAACTAAAGTTCTTGCAAGTAAACTATTGTGTCTACAGATGGATGACAATTTCAATGCTGACAATTCCATATCATAATATGACTGCAAATTTTTGCAGCTGCATAAAATATTTTGGTCAAGTGGCTTTGGTGAAGAAAAGCGTAGGCACTATATCTCATGGACCTTTGATCCAGATGATATAAGGATTCTGAACAAAAGTAGACCACAAGATGATAAAGTGAGTGATTGCTTAATGCCAACTCAGCAATTTTTCAGCTATATCGTGGCAAGAACATGTTAATTTTCAATGAGATGATGATGTGGTACACTTTCTACTAGACCAACACGCTGAGTTGGATTTTCATAGTGCTAGCTGACTGAACCAACAGTCAACAGATAGACATGTCGCCACATTCAAACACAGTATCCTGATTCCAAGCCAACCAGTCGTTGCTTCTTCTCCTTAAAGCTACATATTTAGCGGAGAAGCAACAAGTACCAATTTTATAGCCCGGCTTTGGTTTGACCCGACCGGGGCTCAAACCCACGATCTACCGCACTTTAGGTGAGCACGCAAACCATTACGCCACCGATGCAGTTGAGATGGCAAAGGTCAACATGATCAATGTCAAGGTCAGCAAACAAAAAAAAACCTCAATTAGAAAAATAAAAGTAATTACCCATTTAACACGTTTATTTTTTGGTCGTTTACATTTTTCTGCTGAGCATTTTTCTTCTTCATACCATTCTACACCGTCCTCTAACTCAGAATAGTTGTCTGCCCCTAATGATCTTGATCTTGGTTTCTTCTTTACTAAAACATTAGAGAAAACAAAATTCATAATAATAATTGTCATTTAAGTTTGTAAATAAGTCAGTGATTGTTGTTCAACGCCAATTCAGCAATTTTTCAGCAATATCATGGCGAGAACAAGTTAATTTTCAATGCGGTAATGATGAGATCTGCTTTGTACTAGACCAACACACTTAGATGGATTTTTATAGTGCTAGCTCACTGAAACAACAGTCCGCGGGTAGACATCCCACTTGGACATATTATTCGGATTTCGAGCCAACCAGTCTTTGCTGTTTCTCCTTAATGTTGCGTGCTTAGCGGAGAAGCAACAAATACCAAGGATTATAATAACAAGAGTTCTGAGAGTATTGCACATAGCAATACATTGTCCCCTACCGGCCGCAAAAATCAAGGGCCATAACTCAGCCAAAAATCATTTGACCGGAACGAAATTCGAATTTAAACTGTAACTCATCTAGATAATATAGCCACATACCAAATATCAAGTCAATATATCAACGGACGTCAAAAAAAAGTCCGGAAAACTTAAAATTTGAACAAAAAATACAAGTTCAAGAGCCATAACTCAGCCAAAAATCATTCGACCGGAACGAAATTCGAACTTAAACTGTAACTCATCTTGATATAGCCACATGCCAAATATCAAGTCAATATATCAAAGGACGTAAAAAAAAGTCCGGAAAACTTAAAATTTTAATGTGACGGACGGACGGAACCTAAAACTATAGTCCCCTTCGGCTTTGCCGGTAGGGGACTAATAAATGTCATTTAAGTTTGTAAAAAAATCAAGAATGTTCTATGTTGTTATTCATTTTCGTAATAGTATGCAGTCTTTTTGAGTGGAATCAAATCTGTGCAGATTTTTTTATCATTTATATATATATATACATTGTACAGTCAAACCTGCCTTAAAGGCCAGTCTCATTTTGCTCATTAATGAATATATATAATGCATATAATTTAAACCTGTATATAAAGTGGAACTGCTCACACAGACCATATTTTCAGGGTTCCCTTTACATACAGGTTTGTTTACATCTGTATTGCCGTTGGAGATCCAATTATCAAGAGGAGGGGGGGGGGGGAGTTGAAATACCATTAACTGATTTAACCCTGCTACATTGTGTATGTACCAAGCCAGAACCTAGATTTCAAACGTCAACTGGTATGTTTTTTTTTTATTCTCAATGATTTGAGGTGAGGGGCAGTTCTTCATTTTGATAATACTGGTGGAATTGTTGATCATCGTTGTTTTTAACCTTCCTTTCATAAAGTGCCAGTACTTTTGTCCAATATGACAATACTAATGTAATCAAGATGGCTGCCATCATGGATTAGAGGTTGTGGCTGTCAGACAAAATTTGGAGAGGACTACCATAGGACCACCCCAGTAAGGTTTGATTTCATTTAACTCTTTACATTTCAGGGAAGATTTTCAAATGATTTTTTTGGTTGTAAAAATAACCTCAATTTGCATATTTTCATCAAAAATAGACAAAATGGATTACATTTTAGCAAAACCTGTAATAAATGTCATACTTCTTATTCAAAGGTAACTACGGTTCAAATTTCAGGTCATTTGGAGGAAAATGTGGAGTTATTGGCTCTGTATGTGTGTTTTACTCCCCTTTGTTCTATTTATAGTAACAACAGCCATGTTTGATGATTAGCGGAATCATATGATACAAATCTGAAAGCAGACACCTTATGAATGATTTAACCCCACTTTGGATAAAATTGGCTCCGTAGTTTAAAATGGAAATATTTTTGAAAAAAGTTTTATGACAATGGATCTAGATGCCAATTGATGGCAAAACCCGACATGGCCCTTTGGGTCTGGGTCAGGTGAGCTAAAAATATAGTCAAACCTGTATATAAAGGACACTCAAGGGAAACTGAACATGTGCCCTTTATAAGCAGTTGCCCTTTATACACAGGTTAAAATTATATGCACTATTCATTAATGGGAAACATGAGGCTGCCCTTTATAGACAGTGATATGTTATATAGAGGTGCCCTTTATAGACAGTGATATGCTATATAGAGGTGCCCTTTAAGGCAGGTTTGACTGTATATGAATTCTATAAACCCTGTAGGGGCTGTCGTGGTCGTGATCGTATGGTAGTTGGATTTACAACTACCTGTGCAATCAGTGCCTATGACCACTGATGTGAGTTCGAATCTCGATCAGGGCGAGGTGTACAACATTATGTGATAAAGTTTGTCAGTGACTTGCAACAGGTCAGTGGTTTTCTCCGGGTCCTTCGGTTTCCTCTACCAATAAAACTGACCGCCACGATATAACTGAAATATTGTTGAAAGTGGCGTTAAACAACATCAAACTATGAACCTTGTTCAGGAGGTTTGAAAGTATCTGTTGGCTTCCTCTTTCTGGGAGGTTTCTCTTCTTCCTCCTCATCCTCATCTTCATCCTCATCAGGAATTTCTATTTCAAGTTTAGGTAGTGCAGCAGCTTTAGCTTTTCTTCCTCTACCTCGTCCAGGCCCAGGTCTGGGTCCTGGTCTTGGTCCTTTCTCTTTGCCCATAGCTTGTTTCCCTTTTGTTGGCTTTTTACTTTTCTCTACAAAATAGGAAGAAGAAAAATGTTAATACAGTAGTTCTACTCCCACCAAAGGTTAGGCTAGGTTTATGGTACTTAACACCAAAGGTTAGGCTAGGTTTATGGTACTTAACGCCACTTTCAACAATATTTCAGTTATATTTGTGGCGGTCAGTTTTATAGGTGGAGGAAACCAGAGTAGCTTGAGAAAATCACTGCCCTGTCGTAAGTCACTAACAAATTTATGACATAATGTTATATAGAGTACACCCCACCATGAGTGGGATTCGAACTCACAACTTTAGTGTTGATAGGCACTGATTGCACAGGTAAATCAAACTGCCATACGATCA
Source organism: Gigantidas platifrons (assembly GCA_002080005.1). NCBI lineage: Eukaryota > Metazoa > Mollusca > Bivalvia > Mytilida > Modiolidae > Gigantidas > Gigantidas platifrons. Next base: position 139,433 of record MJUT01019908.1, on the reverse strand, counting down.
CGACTACAGCAGTCCCTCTCGCCAAAGGCTGCCTCTTTTTATCATGACAGATTTCAAATTCAATGAATTAGTAAAAATTGTCCTAAAGAGAGGTAACTCCTCTTATAATCCCACTTTTTCGTTGCCCATTGATGCATAAAACAACAAAGTTCTTGGCATTAATTCAAAATGTGAACTGAAAACCTAAAAAATTAATTTCAACGAAATAAAGTAGAAGGTGCATGTTAGCAGGCAATGAGAAGGAATTTAGCAATGCTTTCTTAAATTACATCAACATCGCTAGGAATTATGGATATACAAGACTGTGAATGACCAAACAAAGGCATACAATGGCGAATACATGTAGTGGATGCACATGTCGACTCAAGCTTTACAGGCGACACAAAAATCTTTATTTTGTTACCTATTGCTTGGAGTTGACTAAACAATACTTCTATTCTCTAACAAGCATTGGATGCTTCCATGGTCTGTCATAATAGTCAAGTTATTGTAAGTTAGAGAAGACACCTTATAAGAGAGGGTAGGGTTAAAACTTTTCAGACAGCAGCCCAGCTGGCTACTGAAATTTTGAATATTTCATGGGTAAAGTCAGCTGATGGGCCCCAAATATGTTTGCTTGGCTACTAGAATCGTTAACTTAGGGAGCCCAGCTGGCAACTTCAGCAACAATTATACTATTGTGTAATTAATTTGTAATTGATAATTCTGCCTTTTTTTTTATCGTGCTTCGTGATTGACAAAAATAAATATTTTTAAACATACTATTATCATGATGATCACTGTCACTGTCGTCAAAGTTGAAGGGATCCTTCTCAGAATCACTGTGATGAGACTCACTACTAGGACTACCAGGGGTAGGTAAGTCTCCTTCTATATCTAGACTGCTGAAAAGTATAGATATTGCTAGGATAATTTATATTAATAAATTTTTAATCATGTTTTATTTCTAATATTCATTTGTTGTTTTAGTTCTTCTTCTTCCGGTCTTTCCTAAGTCATTGATCCAGTTGTCCCATTCTTCTTTCATTTCTGAATAAATGAATTTTAGAGTCACACGTCATTAAATACGTGTTTTGATGATTGGTTTAAAAAGTTGAGGTTATTTTCGTATGTACTGAATCTAAAAATAGACTTCGTTCCCAAGGCGTCGCGTGCCATTCTCATCAGGCGATTTTCTTTAAATGAGGCACCTTTGGGGTTATTTAAATTTATTTCCGATTTTTTGCCTTATTTTGAAAAAAATTAATATATTTTTCAATATCATAACAAAAAAAGTTTGAATTAATTTATAAGGATTGATCAAAATTATTTGTTCGGTTCATTCGAAATAACCTTAATCAGGTTGTACACATCCACGCGTAGCGGGTTACACGGTGTGTACAACCTGATTGAGGTTATTTCTTCATGAACCGAACAAAAATTACGATCAAAAAGTAATATTACACCAGTTTTGGGTGAAGAAAATTTTTCCCTGAAAATTCAATTTGGAATACGGCGGTACCTTTACTAAGCTATTCATGCATGTTTCAAGTCAAAATATGCTCCCAACAACTAGAAATCTGCAAATCCATGTGCATGTTTACCGTGCTCACCATTGTTGTGGAGACTGATTAACTTTCGGTTGTTTTGTTCCGATGATTGCTGATCATGACCTCGTGAAGAAAAGTTTTGGTCCGATGATTGCCGATCATGACCTTGTGAAGAAAAGATAAACAATCATGGATGCTGAGGTAAGCAAGCACACATTCCTGACAATGATTATTGAGGAATCTGTCTGTTTCATGTCGCGTGAACCAATTTTTTTTGCAATTATTCTTATGTGGTACACACGGAATATATCTTTATTTTTTTTCATTAACTGAACATTGTGCATGAGCGATAATCTCCCCAAAAGAGTTCAAATCCTTGGGTCTAGCGCATATCCTTTGCATTACTGTATGGGACAATAGAATTATCTGTAGTCAAATATTTTGCGATTTGGTCTTAAAATCTGCTTTTGAGCGGATTTTTAGTGTTATGCAGTTGATTTTAATTAAAATTCAGTGACATATTAAGCGAAAATATTTAATAAAAAAATTCCACGATATTTGCCTTTCATATTACTTTAAATATTTGTTTATATTGTTGAACATGTACTGAATATGCAGGATATATTTGCCACTGCCAGTGGCACTGGACGCTATTAAGCAACAATTAATCAATCAATAATGTATAAATTTTAATACAATTTACCTGTTATTAGTTTGGGAGAAATTGTTAATATATAAATTTTAATACAAGTTACCTGGTGTTAGATCTAATTGGCTGTCGTTTGGGAGAAATTGTTAATTTTCTCCTGGTAACTGGACTTGTTTTAATTTTTGGTACTTTAGTAGCAGGTGATTTCTTTTTCCTCCCCCTTTTATTGCCTTTAGTTTTTACTGGTATGTCCTTAATTTCATTAATTTCATTTTCAGAATCGTCATCAGAGCTAAACATTACAGAATCCTGTCCTTTTTTCTTTGTCGCGGTGACATCTGGCTTTGTATCGTGATGTTCTTCCTCTTCCATCTCTTCCTCACTCATTATTAACGTAGATGTCTCTCTTGGTGGTTGTGGCATAAGTGGAGACATACTATATTCTGAGTATTTTGCGTCCGGTGATGACAAGTCATATGATCTATGGTCAGGTGACATGGAATTAAAAGGTGAGTCATGTGATTTGATTTCTGTTTTTTCAGAGTCTTTTGAATGTTTACTTAAATATGAGTTGATATCACTTTGTCTTTTTAATTTTGATGGGGATTTTGGAGATTTAGGAGATTTCTTATGATCTGATTCTGGAGAACTGAGTATATTCCCATCTCGTACTTCAGATGTTGAGTCTGCTTCTGCAAATCTTGCCGGTACCTTTTCAAACTATAAAACACCAAAATGAGAAAACAAAAAATCATGAAGAAAAAAAAAACATTACAAGAATATTGTGACACTGAATTATTTCTTGACGAGTCAAGAGTTGTTGACGAGTATGCTTTAAACAAACAGGATATGTCATAATTATTACATAGATTCCCCTGAAATACTGAGATTTACAAGTGAAATAAAAACGTTTATTTGACTGTGACGACACAGTACTAACGTCGTCACAATCAAAAATATCATTGACCGTTTGACAATTAAAAACATGTTCCTTTTTCAAATTTAAGAAAAGATTAAAGATACCAAAGGGGTAATAAGAAGCTGTAAATCAAAGAAGGACAGACATTACAATTGCCAAAAGATTTATACATGTACAACGATATATAAATCCTCATGCAGAAAACTAAAGATTGAGCAACATGACACCCACTAAAAACTGGGGCTGAACTCAGGTGCTTGGGAATGTTAAGCAGCTCCTGATCGACATGCAAGCGACCGTCCTGTTACAAACCCAGTGATAAGTCATGAATGAGGAAAGGACTGTATTACCGTATTTACTGGTGTATAATGCGCAGGATTTTACCCAGATTATTTATTTTGTAGGAGGGATGTGCATTATAGACAAGAACAATATGCTTCACTCTCTTTCAGACCGGAAAATTACATGTCGGCCATTTTTTTTTTTTCGTTTAAAAAAAAAAAAAAATTGTAGGAAAACGACATATTAAAACTTAAAACAATTAATATTTTTCAATATTATTCAAGTTTAAAGAATATAAATAGTTCTAATATCCACTCAGAAGAAGAGACAAGCTCAAAGATATCAAAAATATATACGATTAACATTTAATTCTTACATTTCCGACCACGATTTTTTTCAAAAGTCCATGCGCATTATAGACACGAACAAGTTTTTTTTCTGGAGATTTTCAAGACCAAGAGGGGGTGCGCATTATGCACCAATGCGCATTATAGAACCCTAAATACGCTATTGTAATTACGGCAATTGGAACATATACGTGGTCATTTGTGAAACAGATACTCCGTAATGGTGGCGACCGTAAAACTTTTGAAGCGGTAACTTCAACTTAACCAAGAGGAACCCTTGGTTCAGTAGCTTCCTTGTTAACAGCAACCCTCTATCAAGGAAATCCTGATAGAAACCACAAGCTCTGTAATATCGGATCAACAGAGAGATATATACTCCATATGCAGGCGCTGCTGGAATGGTGCTACATATAAATGGAAAGTTCACAATGTGAAAATAGAAATCATCTCTTTTGTTGTAGAGAATTTTGCTGAAAAACATACAATATATATATATTTAGTCGTTTGTACTTTTGTCATTTCTATCAGTTCCAGTTACATAGTGTATGACATATTTATATTGGTGGTCTTTATTTAACACTTATTATCAAAAGGCCAAAATGAGCTAGTGGTCGTCATTGGATTTATGACTAGTGACTACCTATGCAATAAGTGCCTATCACTACTGATGTTGTGAGTTCGAATACCGATCAGGGCAAGGTGTACAACATTATGTGATAGTTTGTCAGTGACTTGCCACTTGCGGCAGGTCAGTGGTTTTCTCCGGGTTTCTTTAGAAATAAAACTGACCGCCACGATATAGCTAAACTATTATTGAAAGTAGCGTTAAACACCATCAAACAAACAAACAGACTAAAATTCTCAACAAGCAAAAATAACAGATTAAACAGCATGTACAGTATGGTAAAATACTAACCACAAATTCAAATTCTGAGTTCGGTTGATTTGCCCTTTGACCTGGCTCAAGCTTAAACCCATTTGTATGTCCAAATGTTATCTTGTCTCCCTCTTGTAGAAGTATAAACTGGTTCATCTAAAAAACAAAAAAAATAATTGCTGTAAATCTATGCTTTGTTTTACACCTCTTGTTCTGGTTTGAATTCCGGGGCAGTCGTGGTCGTATGGTAGTTGGATTTACAACTACCTATATGCAATCAGTGCCTATCACCACTAAAGTAATAATATTTTGATTAGAAAACGGAAAAATCTAAATATTTCGTAAACCGTAAAAAAATTTTTAGCGCATCCAACGAGAGTTTTGTCAGCAATTTTACTACCATTTTGGAATTGTATAAATATTTACGGTTGAAATTATTCTGAAGGCCCTGCTCATCTGAAAAATTACCAATTTTTAGCGTTATTTTGGTCTTTATTTCAGGCTAAGTTTTTCAAAATATGTCAAGTTTGCTCGTTAAATGTGACAGCCAACTCACGCGGACGTAATCCCATATAACAATAGGAACGACGGTGGTCCCGCAGCTGGTCTATTGTCTCTCGTCGAAGTGCCGGAGAAGGCTATTGTTCCCTTCATGGTTAATGCATTTGACTACGTGACATTTATAGACAAGCTTACCTGAGATTTACCTGGAAAATTTTGAAAAAAGGTGAAATCATAAATTCCTTACTTACTGATTTTTAATTTGACCAAATAATTTCAATCTTTCGGAAATAATTCGAAAAAGAACGGTCATTTCTGCTAATAAATTCACTGAAGTTAGACATAGAGTACACAATTATTGGATATGAATAAAATTGTATAGGTAAAAACGTTATGTACAATCTGTCATTTACAACCGGTGTACCCGTTCAATCTGTAATCATGTTGGACTGAATTCAGCTTTCCTCGTCGTCATCAAAATCAATTATTATTGGAGGAATCTCACTCCTATCAATGCAATTCTCTTTCCCGTACTCCTTTTCTATTTTTAATACATGGTCTTCTGCCTTCGCCCAAACTTCCTTTGTAATTCTGCCAAACCCCCCCATGAACAAGTTCTTTCACATCTTTCAAACGAAAAGTTGTATTGTTTTCTGCAACAAACCCTTTAACCTGTGCCCAAATAAGTTCAATGGGGTTCAATTCGCAATGGCGATAATGGGTTCTCAGAACTTCGTGACCGTGTAGGTTGGCAATTTTATCAGTTTTAAAAACAGAAAGGGGTTTCTTAAATTTGATTTTTTCATAAAGTTGTTTTTTAGTTTCAAGGGGCTGAAAAGGAATGATGTGTTTTGAAAGATAATCTTGTAAGACAGCTTTTCTCTGATTAAAGTTTGGGACAACATTTTCTTCAGTCTTGATGTTGTATAAATGGAATTATCTAAAACGATAACACTTGGGCTTTTTAATGCTGGCAAAAGCTGATTTTCAAACCAGTTTAGAAAGGTGGGCCCGTTCATTTCTTCGTGATAATCCCCATCTTTAGCTTTAGCAAGAAAAACCAAATCACACCTATCAATCAAACCCTCCTCACGATTACCAGTGTGCAAAACTATCAACCTTTTACCTTTTCCTGAAGGGATCTTTGGGGCATCAGAACCATCAACTGGTAACCACATGTAGTCAGTGGCATGATTCTGATTAACCCAGGTCTCATCCAAATATACAATTTCATACCCATCCTCTCGAAACTTCCTGATTTTTTGGAGGTAATTACACCGATCATATTTATTACTGACATCTGATCATATAAAAGCCTCCTATTATCGCCGGATTTTTTGTACTTATAACCAAGATCTAATAAAGTTAAAGTAAGCATTGATTTCGAGATTTTAATTGTATCTTCAATTTCTTTCTTAATTTTTGAGACTGTTGGGGCAATTTTCCTGTTGTACATGCTATGAACGGTCCGTTTAATAACGCAACGGTCAAAATCATCAAGAGTTTTCTTTCTTTCTTTCGGTCTGTTGGATTCAGGAGGACTTTTACCGTTTACAACTCAGGGGTGTGGAAATACTGAAATTTTCTACTTGTCCCCGGGCAAGTCATCTGAAAAAAGTTACTTGTCCGGACAAAATCCTACTTGTCCTGTTTTTTGTACAAACATTTGATACTTATAAACACAGTTGCTAAATTGAACTTGTTTATATTGTCTATTAAATCATTGCGTAAAATTTTAAATATAGTTTTAAATAAAGTTAATACAAACATCCCTGCGTAAGTGATCACTGCCCAAATGAAGGCCATGTTAAATTTGAATTTCAGATAGGAATATGCAGTCAGAGAATATCTGGTTGTTTTTAGATACAGAATAAGCTGTATTGAAAAAAAATCTCATATCAATGAAGTTCAATTTGATTAACCTTGACAATGGATTTATCAATCAAAACAGTCATGTACTAGTATTTAGTTTCAGTGGTGTCTTCATACTTTGCAGATGACTGGTGGGAAGATATGTATCCATTCTATCCACGATTTTGCCAATAAACATTAATGATTTCTTGTCAGCAAAATCAGAGTATATTCTTCAGATATTTCAATATGAGACACCATCAGAATCCAGCAGTAAACATGAGAAATCGGCTAGCCACTTGGGTGTTTTTCCTCACATTTTGTGTCCTTTTCCGCTAGAGTTTTACGTTTACATGTAACTTTCTCGTGATGTTCATTGTGGCCAGAATAATTTTTTTTTTATTATCAAATATTTGTCCATTGTAACGACTGCAACCCGATTTGTATTATACGTTCACGGATGTAAGGCCCTGTTTGTTTATGAAAAGCTATGGACAAGCAAGGAAACGTCACATTCAGAACTCCTGTAAAAACCTGTTATACGGTCCCGGTTATCCTTAAGTAAATGGAGTACAATTATCATTGCAATCGGGTCGTAATACCCAACTTAGAACTTGTACAATTCTGGTTATTTATAGCTGCTTTCGGAACACCACTGACGTGATCGTTTCCAATAAAAAAAAACAACATTTATCTATATAACCGTCAATATTTACGATATAATATAATTTGAGGAATTGTCTTCCCAGAGTACTTTAATTAGAAATTATTTTTATTTGTTGATTTTTACTTGTCCCCGGACAAGCTAGCCAGGACAATCTACTTGTCAGGCAGGTTCTATGTACGAGTCGGACGAGTCGGGCATGGCAATTCCACACCCCTGCAACTCTATACACAGAACTGTAAGATATGCCAGCAGCCTTGCATGTTCTTTTAATCTAATTATCTGGGGAATAAAGTGGTCTTCCCCTGGCCTTCTCAAGCTGAAAAAACTTGAATAGATTTAACACAATGCTTTTACAATCTGTTAACAAGTCCTTTGTTTTACCCATTCTTGCGATGTTTATATATGTTAAGATGTCAAAAAATAGGTTTATGAAGAAATTTTATGTGAACTTTTAGAAAGATTTTAAAGTTTAAACATGGAGTGGCAAACTATGCCTGTACACGTGTCTGTCTCTATCAAGGTAAGATTTACCTGGCTGCTACCTCTAGTTAGTTTACTCCCACTTCTATTTTGGAGGAAAAATCGGAGAAAATGTCAAATTTCAGATGAGTGCAGCAATAATGAAAGGTTATGGTTAGATGAAATGCATATTTTAAAAATGGTAGTCAAATTCTGTACAAAACTCTCGTTTACTGTGTTTTAAAAAAATGTATTGTTTTCGAGAAAACTCAAATTTTCCGTTTTCTAATAAAAAAATTATTACTTTAACGTGAGTTCGAACCTGTTCAGGCGAGGTGTACTCTAAACGTAACAACATTATGTGATAAAGTTTGTCAGTGACTTACGGCAGGTCAGTGGGTTTTTTTTCCGGATTCCTCCACCAATAAAATTGACCACCCCGATATAACTGAAATATAGTTGAAAGTGGCGTTTAGCACCATAAACTAAGCCAAACTGAATTATGGTACATGTATTAATTGACAAAATTGTTTCTCTTGTAAATGCATAAGGACACAAATTTTCCATTGCAATGCAATATTAGTTTGCTACCTACACATGTAGACATACTGATTTGCAGTAAACTGACTTACAATTTTTGAAGAGAGTAGATTGCTAAGCAAATCAATTCTTTTAAAAATTTGGAGAAAAACTGGTACTTCAATGAAAAAGGAAATGTAGTCAAACAAATTTTGGATTTCCTCATTCAATTTCACATCAATTTATGTGTGATAATATTATATTAGCCTCATGTGGTTCAGGCTAGTTTTAGGCATAGACTGCAGAAGAAGGGGTCTTTAAGAGGGGCCTCTCTAGATCTACTGTAGTTGTTACCTTTATGTCATACAGAAGAGGGTCTTTAAGAGGGGCCTCTCTAGATCTACTGTAGTTGTTACCTTTATATCATACAGAAAGGGGGTCTTTAAGAGGGGCCTCTAAATATCCAGTAGTTGTTACGTTTATGTCACACAGAAGAAGGGGAGGGGCCTCTCTAAATATACAGTAGTTGTTACCTTTATGTCATACAGAAGGGGGTCTTTAAGAGGGGCCTCTAAATATACAGTAGTTGTTGCCTTTATGTCATACAGAAGGGGGTCTTTAAGAGGGGCCTCTCTAAATATACAGTAGTTGTTACCTTTAAATTATAAAGAAGAAGGGGGTCTTTAAGAGGGGTCTCTCTAGATCTATTGTACATATAGTTGTTACCTTTATGTCATTAATAAATGTTCCATTTAGTCCTTTGTTATGAAGAACAAAAACATATTGACCATCTTCACTTTTCTTTGCATGGATTTCAGCATGAGAACGAGATATAAAATTCTTCAGTTTAGCAGAATCTAAGTAATAGTCATTATCTGTGCTGCGGCCAAAACGTGTCACACCCATCTTAAGTCTACAAAATAAAATCAGATATTAAATACAATTCTATACATTATTTGATGATATTACTTAAGATCTACATTAGTAGGAATTATATGAGTGTAAATAAACAGTAGAGACCATCCAAGTTTATACTTAGACACAAATTCAAGTAAAGGAACAACACTTTTATTGCTATAAGTACATATGCATACGAGTACAATAGGCTATTTAACTATGATTGTCAGTTCACTGACAACTGTTTTTTTTTTATACAGAATGTATTGAGCCTGACAAATAGACTATGAGACATAGACAATACAGTAGTGCCACTCTTGTACTGCCACTACATCTGCAATGTAAAAGTGGTCTTACAATACATGCAATAGGGCTGGACTCTCTTGAGTGCAACAAGTATTTTATTATCTCAGTGCATCTGAATTCTGATAATAGGGGTGGCCTAAAAAGGGGGCTACTGTGTAGACTTGGACAAAGTTTTACTGCAGTACCCCTCTTATAGTCATCCCTTCTGCAAAGCCAATAAAAAAGTGGCCTCTACAATGTAGCTCTCTTGAGGGGCACAATTTTATCAAATTTGACTTTCCCCTTGCATTTAAAATCTGACCCTGATAAGAGAGATGACCTTATAGAGGAGGATACTGTATAGACTTAGACAATGATTCAATACTTAATTAGAAACTTAATGAAGAATTGTACAAGATGCTTTTGCCAGTTACGGATTCACATGGGACGCTAAGAATGCAGGATTTTGCAGAGCTTCAGGAGGTTTGAGCGACACCCACTTATTTTCTGGATGCCCCCTCTCAAAAACCTTGATATGCCCCCTGTTGACTTACAAAAGTCAATGTTGATAATCCTTTTCTTTGGTGTCTTAACATTAGTAAGAAGTATTGATTATTGTACACAGTTATTTACCTCTGTTTTAATTAGCTCTCAGTCAATATACTTTTATCTGCCTAATAATGGTAGTAAATCCATCCATTGACCTCATCAAAGGATAATGATACAAAGTAATTATATAGACTAGTGTTTATTCAGAACAAGGTCAGAAACATGGGGGGGGGGGGTTATGTGTAAATTCCTGCAGTCTGAATTAAACTTGCATACTCGCTTAAAAAACGCAATATGATATGGAATGGCTGGCATTCAAAGTCAAATAGAAGATGTACACTACATACATGTATGTATAGGATAATACAGCTAATTAATACAGATAAAACAAAATAAGTGACGGTCCTCACGATGAGCACCAGTCCTCCGTCCCAAGACCAGTAAAACTTTGTTCTTACCAGTAAATTTGTCAGTTTTTAGTTAGAACTATACAAAAAAAATTGAAAAATTTGAATTGGACCAGTAAATTCAAATTTTCATTTGGACGACTGGAGTGACGATGCCGGAGGTCTAAAGACTTTTGCCAGCTAGATCACGTGTTAATGATCCCAGAGATTCTTCTCAGATAAAATTCTGACAAGTTCCAACAAAAAGTGACAGATGAGTTGCAAATATTTCTGTGGACTGTCTTGTAAACACAGAAGATATAAATTCATAAAGCATTGCTGGATAATACAGATTTTGAATAAAATTAAAACATGAGGAGCCTGGAGGTCTCAAGACTTTTTTCGCAAGTCAGATCATATCAAAATGATCATCTCTAAAATAAATTCATACTACATGTAGGTTGTTATTTTAAAGGCTTCATGTCAATTTGTGTCATATAAAAGCAGACTCCTTAAAAACCTTTCCAGAACTGATTATTGGTTTACATGTAATAAATTGTAAACAATGTCAGGCGGTGCTATATATTTACAATATTTGGTAAATTACTGTATATAGTCAAACCTGTCTTAGGTGAACTTTCAGGGGAACATTGAAATATGGTCACATAAGACAGGTGGTTGCTAAATACAGGCTTCATTAATTAATATGAAATGCTCTATGAAGGTAAATTAAAATTAAGGTCACATAATACAAGTTATTGCTTAATAGAGGTGGTCACTAAAGCAGGTTTGACTGCAGTCACTGCCTGAGGCTTTCCATGATTAAATTATAGGGATTTGTTCCAACAAAATGTAGCCACTAAATTTGTATTTCTATCATTGAGCAACCCACTGAAGTTGAACAACAAATTTGTTTACAATCAATTAATGTGCAAACCATTTACAAATCAAACATGGAAATACATCTACATCATTGCTAATGTTTTTCAACTCATTTTATATTTATTTGTCTTTTTGGTTTTTAAGTAAATTAAATTTAAACACCACTGACCACATGATGGGCCACAATTTTCACATCAATTTTATCCTTTTCTCATTCATGACCTATCACAATGTTTGTATCAAGAATAACACGATGGGTGCCACATGTGGAGTAGGAACTGCTTACCCTCCCGGAGCACCTAAGTTCACCCCAGGATTTTAGTGGGGTTTGTGTTGTTCAATCTGTATAATGTTTTATAGACCATTGATTGTCCTTTTTCTTTTGGCTATTGGTATCTTCAATTTTTTCTAGTCAAAACAAGTATTTATTCACTTTGAAATAATGCATTAAGGAAGGGAGAGATTGTTGAGCATTATTTTTGTGCAGATACCCATATTAGAAATTATATGGCTCCAGTCAAGTACAAGTGTAAATCCAAACATGGACCATCCAAATGATGCATATGTTTTTTTTTTTGCATGTTGTGCAAATCATGCATTAATACTGGATATGGGGATATAAATGAGTGAACTATGAACTTTATCATCTTGTACTGGAAAGACAGTTTTCAAAATTCATGTCCACATTTCTTCCTACTTCAGATTAAAAATTTCCTTAATTAATGACAAGATCACACTGATATCGTGAATGTAAACATGCCCCATTTATTAGCAGAAGTACCACTCAACTGCAGGACAACCCATGCTAAAACTCAAAACGCATTCTGGTTTCCATGATTTATATCTTAATTAATGCATGCAATATCAAGACAGTTCGGCACCAAGACATTTCGGCACCCATTGAAAAAGACAGTTCTGCACCAAGACATTTCGGCACCCATTGAAAAAGACAGTTCGGCACCAAGACAGTTCGGTATCAGGACAAATCCGTACCACAAAAAACATAATTGATTAAATATTCTTTAAAAGAAGCCATTATTAACTCTCTTAATTAAGATCAAAAGCATTTCCCAAATTGAGGACAAGAAATACGAAGTGTTTATGCATTCACTCCTATGACATACTCTTTATATAAATGTCATACCTGGCGTAAATTCCATAAACAACACTCAGTGCAGTAATTTAAACGAGGGATTTTCAACAAGTTTTCCGTAGGGTTAACATTGGAGTGAAAAAGGGGTATATAATCCTTAAACACAATTATTAAATGATAAAATACAGAAACTAGAGGCTCCCAGGAGCCTGTATAGCTCATCTGGGAATAACAACATCAGCCAATAAAACTTGATAACTTTGGTAAAAAAAATAACAAATGTAGCCCTCATCATTGCAGACCGCTTCTCCAAAAAAAAATTTGGGCAGGGGTTCCCCCTTTAATGTAAGTTATCAAAATTGCTGTAAAAAAACATATATGTCAACGATTCTCAAAATTTAGCTTTTGCTACTTCACATCATGTAATAGAGTTGCTTCCCTTTGATTCTTTGAGTAACCAAAAGTAGTGAGTCAACAAAAAAATGCATTTCAACAGGAATAACTCTTCACACAGTTGTCACACATTTTCAACTGTGGGGAAATGTTTTGTAGATCTTGACATGCTGAACATTTTTGCAGTTTAAACTTTCCCTCTATCTCTAATAGTTTTTGAGATATACATTGTAAGATGAAAGTATTAAAATTTATAACATTTTAATGAAAAAAGGGCAATAACTCCAAAATGGATAATGGGATTTACTTCAAAATTGCAGGGTAGGTAGATCTTGACATGCTGCAAATTTTTGCAATTTAAACATAACCTTTATCTCTTATAGTTTTTGAAATATAAGATGAAAAGTATTAAAATTTTACAAATTTGATGAAAAAAGGGCAATAACTCCAAGATGGGTCATCAGATTTACTGCAGAATTACAGGGTAGGTCGATCTTGACATACTGGACATGTTTGCTGTTTACACTTAACATCTATCTCTTATAGTTTTTGAAATAAAGAAAGAAAAGTTGTGAAAATTTGATGAAAAAAGGGCAATAACTCCAAGACGGGTAATCAGATGTTCTTCACAATTGCAGGATAGGTAGACCTAGACATGCTGCACATTTTTGCAGTTTAAACTTATCATCTATCTCTTATAGTTTTTGAAATAAGGAACAAAAAGTATTATAATTTTGAAAATTTGAT
>MJUT01019908.1:102605-116103 GCA_002080005.1 Gigantidas platifrons | reverse complement strand
GTACAACCATAGTTCCATGCTTCTGATTGTTATACAAACAAGTTGAACCATACTAAAAGATTTAAAAATTAATTTAAAAGGCTTGTTTTTCAATTTTTGATTATGTTAATACGAGTTTAACTAACTTTGGGTCGGTTTATGATTTACATCAGCTGTGAACCGACTCAAAATTGGTTATATCGTACAACCTAGTCAAGAATTGAAAACATTTCTTCCAATTGTTCTTATCTACACTGATGAAACATAAATTGTCGAAATGGCCATATGCAGAACCCAAATTTACTGCAATTTCGGTACTTGTATTTTTCTTACTACTGGGTCGATGCCTCTGTCTGGTGGACTGTTAGTACCCGAGGGTATTCACCAGCCCAGTAGCCCAGCACTTGGGTACTGACCCGAAAAAAACGATATTATTTTGAAAACTTAAAATATCAAAAGTATAGAAATTCATAAAACTAAGGAGAATCTCCCTCGGGCAAAGCTCTGTCCTTAGCTAGTTTTGGCGTTACTTTTTATGACCTTTAGGTTCTTGTTCTCTATTAGCGCTTTATTGGCTTTAACATCTTTTGGTTTTTGGTCTTCCAATTGTTTTTATTTTATCTGCACTGATGAGACATAAGTTGTCGAAATGGCCATATGCAGAACCCAAATTTACTGCAATTTCCGTACCTGTATTTTTATATGTTCCCAGGGAGCCTGGAATAAAGTAATTTAACGACTTATTTCAAAACACTTTTGAGCATACCATCAATATATAGTTGTCATTTTTTCTTCATATGAAAGACAAACTAATATCTATGTACTTGCAAATTCCCACCTAAAACAGGGTATCTGAGCCCTCAACCCCGGTGAAGATCGGTGTTCGATTTCACGAACAGTCTTAAGTACGATTTCGATCGTACGTTCTGATGTCACAATATTTTTTCCTTTGATGTTTTCTCAATTACGACCAATCTTTGACTTAACGACTTTTAGTGAAACCGGCCACTGAATCAAGTAAAGACCATAAACTCTACTCCAATTGTAATGTCATTTGATTATTTTTCATCTATGAAATTGCTTAATGCTTAGTGGAAAGGGATGAATCAGGGATTTATATAGTAGAATATATATAAATCCTTGGATGAACATACTATTACTGGACCTTTGGAAATAACTGTTTGCTGTTTTTCCATTTATATTTCTGACTAAAGAAACGGTATACCATATGTATTCTCGCATTAGAGTTGTGTCAAGAAGTTTTCCCCTGTAGCTCTTACGTTCCTATACTGTTCTCTGATATTTTCGCCCCATAGACGTATATATCAGAAAACAAAACAGGACCATTAGAGCTACAGTTTCGTATCTTACGCTTTGTTTGCTCTTTTTTCTTCAATAAATAAAAATTCAACTAGAAGTATCTGTAGAAATCCTATTTCATTTCGCGTTTGAAACGTTGAATTGAAATTGTTTTAAATCATCACCGGTTTCTCAAATTCAAATTCTTCATTGATATATAGTCCAACCTAGGACTGTTATCAACAACGTTACAATTCTCATGCATCACCCGATTTCTCATGCATAACTTATCAATCTAATGCATCACATTTATTTGGAGGAACCCGTGTAGGAAGATAAATGCATTTTGACGATTTATTCCATATCCGACTAATGCAAGTAATAAAATCAAGTTATTTCACACTGTGCCCAGAACAACGAGCACTGGTTAAATTTTTGCCGATTTCCTTTGTCAGGAACTGGCACAAATCGTTTTTAGGAAAATTAGTAAGTATGGTTCGATATAAAAGCTGACGGGCATCAAGGAAAATGCCTTGGCCACAGAATCACATTGCCGAATTGTCATTATACTGAAATATATGCCATGAAATTCCCTAAATTTGCACGGTGACCAGGAATATATGTCGCTCTTATTCACGACGGGAAGTCGATCTCATGATTTTCTCGTCATAACATTTTGTGGTGAAAGAGAGCGATAAGCGGCCGTGGTATGGGAGCAGCGCCCGAAGTGATTCACACCGGGCGGTTTCAAAGTTGTCCTAATTCCGTTGTAAGTGGTTGGAAAAATTAACGGGGCTGAAAGATAAATATATTTAGGTAAACCTTGAGGTGTTAAATAATCGCTGCAGCAATCCATGGTAGACTTATATCCATCTGAAGCTTTGAATGCATAAAATCTTCTTTCTGCCCGACATTTTGTTTACTAGTTGCTAGTTCACGCGCACTTGCCTCGTTTTTGAGATATCCTTATTTGGATAAATTGTATAGTAAAATCGAATTTAACGTAGTAACAGTTTTCCATATTTGGCATATATGGATAGGCTCCGCCCATCGCGAGAGTCTACGTAAGGTGTTATGGTGGACAAGTAACATTTTTCAAATACGAAACCGGTCTTGAAGATAGAAACAGGGATTGTAACACTTATTTCGTATCACCATTACTTAAAAATTGTTGGGAATAATAAGATATGACCAGATATGCAAAAAGAAAGTTGAAATATTCACGGAACGAAAATTTTAATTTGCTCCCATACGTTGAATGAGATCGATTCGTAACCCTAAATGGAGCACAAGCGGAATGAGGGTTACGTTATCGTATCAAGTTACTCACGTCTGCATTCTTTCCATGTATGATAACTTTGTTGATGGAAGATCATCCAAATATGATTTCCTATTTCATTTGTTATAATTGTATTTTAAAATGTGTTTCAACTTGCGCTTCCAAACAGAAATATTTCAAATAGTCTTTAAATTTTATTCTTTTTCAAACTTCAAATGAAAAAGATTGATAGCATCCTACTAAATTATGTACTAGTAAATATAATATATTTCGATAACATATACAAAAAACTCGTTCATTATATTAATTATATATTTCATGTGCTAATAAAATCCTTGCTTGTCTGTTTGTGTTAAGTATCTTTACATTTTTATTGTTTTGTTAAGTTCTTGTAGTTTCTTATGCCTAAATAGCATGCCACAATCACATCTTCTTTGAAGTCCGTAACAATACCTATGTAAGTCCATATTGAAAAGTAAGTAACATATCTATTAGAAAACAGTAGCGTTTCTATTGAAAAGAAGTAGTATTACACAAAACGACTATATTGAAAAGTAGTAGCGTCGAAATTTTCACACATATTCTATAACAGTCTATTATTAATTAATTATGCATTACTGATGTATAATTCTACATGTAAGATTTAGTTTTACATTCAAATTAACATATAAAATAGTAAAATACTCATTTTGTAGGCTTTAATGTATAATCGTGCTATATTTTCCTACCGACCATTCGAGATTTCCAATATACAGGTAAGTTTACCGTCTGTTGATGATGAAATTAAACCAAACAACCGCCGATAGAGATAGTATTAAACCCTGAACGAATATATACCAATTCCAAGTCTGATTAGTTATAATATTTTGAATAAAGGCTGAAAATACATATTTCGTCTGCAATGTTTACAATGTTCTATTAGAAAATTTAGCCCGTTCATATTCGAAAAGTTATTCTCGACTAGCACTATGTATAGACTGATGTAGGTAAAGGATTTAGCACTATGTATAGACTGATGTAGGTAAAGGATTTAGCACTATGTATAGACTGATATAGGTAAAGGATTTAGCACTATGTATAGACTGATGTAGGTAAAGGATTTAGCACTATGTATATACTGATGTAGGTAAAGGATTTAGCACTATGTATAGACTGATGTAGGTAAAGGATTTAGCACTATGTATAGACTGATGTAGGTAAAGGATTTTTCTTCTGTTTCAACATAAGGTGATTTCTTTCCAAGACGTTAGTACATACTATTAAATAAGCAGCGGAAATCTCAATCGGTGCATTTCTTTAAAAGCTATAACTTATATTAGAAGTTTGCAATTGTGTAAAAGTTACAAGCATATGTGATGTATAAATATGTCTACATGGCTGTTTTTAATAATTTTAACCATAGCAAAACTTGCGCTTATTTTAGCTTTAGCGTTATTTAGTAAAGGAGAGGATAAAGAGACTGGGGTCCCTCAGGGTGGATGAACACGGAGAAAAAGTTGGTAGAAAATGTCTATTCCGACTGGTGATCCGATACCCTCAGTCCCTCTCCGGTTACATCATCATACAAGATTAAAATATAACGTTTACAAAGGTTTAGTATACATCTTTAATATTGTGATAGGGTTTAATTTATCACATTCACCAGAAATGCAGATGGTATCAGGGACGGATCCAGGATTTCAAGTTAGCGGGGGCGCACTTAAAAAAAATCGCGCCGAGCGGAGGGAGGCGCGAAAATTGTTGGGGTATTTCGTGTGAAAAATAAAGATTTTACGCAAAAAAATCATATTTTTTCCAATTTTAGGGGGGGGGCGCCGGGTGCGCCCCCCCCCCCTTGGATCCGCCCCTGGGTATATAGCTTTTGCATAGATAAAAGTGCCTTTTATAGTTGTTGCAATCTGTTTCCTGTTTTAGTATCTGGATTTCAACTGACTGTTGGTAGCCTTTGTGATCGTGTGGTAGTTAGACTTACATATACCTGTACAATCAGTGCCTATCACCACTAAAGTTGTCAGTTCTAACCCCATTCATGGTGAGGTGTACTCGATACAACATTATGTGATAAAGTTTGTCAGTGACTTACGACAGGTCAGTGGTTTCCACTACCAATAAAACTGACCGCCACGATATAACTGAAATATTGTTGAAAGTGGCATTAAACACCATAAACCCAAACCCAAACCCAATCCCTCAACTGACTGTTCACGTATTCATACATGGTTTGGATATTCTCGTTTATTCCAGTCTCTGGCACACATCATCAGTTTTTCTAACATGGTGTTAAGTATTCATTATACTGAAGTTTCCCACTAGATGTTTATATCTAACTTGATCAGAGAATTTTGTATGGTGGTATTAATATACTGACCATTATTGAATGGTTGATTTAATTCAAGTCAGTTAAGCGATAGTATATCAGCCTTTTCCGTGTGCATCTATATTTTGTGTTTGATCGGCGGTTTGAATCTTGTGACAGTGCCGTCTTAACGCTTGGCAGTTTCCCCGGGGAATTCATGTACATGTATGTTGTGTACGACAAGTCAATGTTTAAACACAGATTTTGTTAGAAATACCAATACATCAATTATATGTTAAATTTGATCGACCATTTACATTTTTATTCCTGTGATTGGTTGTATAGGTAAGGGACCCCAGCTTTGTCTGGGGATCTATAATGCTGTTAAGACGGTCCTGTCTTGTGACTGCTATATATTGGATTCGGCCATGATCACTAATTCCTGGAATGGGTTCCGCTGACATATGTTTTTAAGGGACGATCTGTTGATGGAGAAAAGGACAAGCGTGTTTTGTATTCTTTTTTGAAAAGCCACTGATTCTCTAAGGCTAGAAAGGTCGGTTTGATTTTCCAAAATATTATTGACAGTTGATCTAATTTGTAGACCAGCTGACATCCAGAAATTAATGCCGGTTCCTATCCATATTGTCGATTTGCTTTTCCATAGCAATTTATTTTAAAGCAGATGTCTCTGACTGAAAGCATCAGAAACAGCAAACTGGGTTCTGCTATGTTGTTATAGATTAACTCAAGATCTAAATGTTACCACGAACCAGATTTTTTCTTCTTCCTAAATCATTATTACAAAAATGTATTTGATTTGGGACATTCCTTGA
Source organism: Gigantidas platifrons (assembly GCA_002080005.1). Lineage (NCBI taxonomy): Eukaryota > Metazoa > Mollusca > Bivalvia > Mytilida > Modiolidae > Gigantidas > Gigantidas platifrons. The sequence goes on along the minus strand of MJUT01019908.1, from coordinate 110,414 downwards.
AGAATGTCAGTGAATGATTTTTTTCTGTGAATATTGGCGAAAGAAGTTAAAAAAAAAATAAAACCAAACAAACAAAAAACATATCCTCTAAGCGATAAATGGTTATTCCCTTAGAGTCATAGTTGAGTTTGCGATGAATAATTTCATTTTCAGAATCTACAACTTCGTTTCTGTCAGTCTAGAATTAAGCGTCCAGATGGGATGTTTTGATTTAAGGTGGCAGGAGGGGGAAAGGTTGTTCTTCGGGACCCTGTTATGGTCTTTCGCAAGGATTTGTATTGTAGAATTCTACTATACAAATCCTTGTCTTTCGTTAGTATTATAATATTTACTGTTTTACTATTATTTTTATTATCGGAACTGAAAGTTGTTGTAATGTCCTTTTCATTGGAATTTCACCTTTATATTTACATTAAGATGACTGTTTTATTACAGAGAACTCGCCTTACTTTCCTTTTGATGAAGTGATTTAATCAGACGATCTTATTTCATCATACACTTTCTATTCATACACAAATCTTTCCTTTATTCAACATTATAATGTCGAATCTTTCTTTTATCTAATTTTATTTTTTCGGATACTCCTTATGTTTACTTTGTTTGATACAATGAAACCCGATAACGATAGATTCGAAAGGTCCAAAAGAAACATTGACGTAAACATTGCCAAGTCAAGTCAGTGCGAAAGTAGAGGAAATAGAAACTAAATAATGCCTTTAGAACATTAATTTTATAAACATTAAAGAGAGAAACAACATAGTAAAAACTTAACAGGTAACATGAGCGTCATAACCGATAGACGTAATGACATGAAGAGATATATTATAACCCGGGTCGGTAGTCGGTACAACCAACCAGCAAGTGACAAGTCAACATTATATAAATAAATCCATTTGATACAGTTGTCACATGCAAATTTTCATGTGATCATTTTTGTCATTTTGATCATGTCATACTATGACTTAGAATAAAAGACAATTAAAATAACCAGTATTGTATAAAAAATATATCTATAAGGACAGTGTTCGTCTGTTCAATCAAGGAAGTAGGTAGTCCGAGATTCCTCTGACGTTCGACGACTATTTAGAACTTGCTGTTGTCGTTGAACGTCAGAGCGCTTGCCATAAACAAAACAGCGGATTTTTCTCACACACTCGAGAGAGTCACATTTCCACGTTTTGTGGCTATCAGATTTTATTTTCTATCCAAAACCCTAATATACATCGCTTCACCAATCATTTTTCTATTCATTCATAACCATCTTACCCTCAGAGAGTGGTGTTACACTCCATTACAGCACGTTTTTTTTCTTACACCTGATTTGGTCATTTCACTGCCATTTTTTTAACGTGATCTCGCGATACTAACTGAAAGATGACAGCAACGCATTGCATGATGGGAGCTACTAAATGCAGTGCGCCAAATTAGCATATGTAATCAAACATACAAGACGATATAAAGTGGATTCTGCAGGACAAACAGTTCCATCTACAGCTCAAATCAGAGCAGAAAGAAATAATACAAAATATGTTGGATAGAAAAGATTCCTTTCACAGTGTTATCCGCGGGTTTCGGAAAGAGCATGTGTTACGTTTCCCCCTATTATTTGGACATGGTCAGATTATATGCAAATCATCTCCCATGATACATTGCGGTAATCGTAGTTCTCTCGAAGTCACGTGATAAATATTCCAAAATGTCAGTGTTCAAAATGACGAAATTATATAGGTCTGGGGGAAATCATGCTGTAATGGAGTGCAACACCAATTTCTGAGGGTAAGATGGTTATGAATGAATATAAAAATGATTGGTGAAGCGATATATATTAGGGTTTAGGATAGAAAATAAAATCTGATAGCCACAAAACGTGGAAATGTGCCTCTCTCGAGTGGGAGAGGAAAATCCGCTGTTTTGTTTATGGCAAGCGCTCTGACGTTTAACGACAACAGCAAGTTCCAAATAGTCGTCGAACGGCAGAGGAATCTCGGACTAGGAAGTAGGGTGCATATAAATACCGAAATTACCACTATTTGCCGAAATTACCAAATAAGTTGCCGAAATTACCAATAATGTTACCGAAATTACCACTCATATGGTAGAAAATGATGGTTTTTATCAGAATTTTTTTTTTTTTTCCATAAGGTTTACTCTAAATGTCGTTATTTTCAGGTAAAAGGCATCGATCTCGTGTATTTATGTAAATATATCGTCATTTATGCGCATGCGTAAGCTTGGGTGTCGAGGTATTTGTTGATTTCTATTCACTGTTAATTAAAAACTTGTATACGTTAATCGTACTTGTATATATATAAATTACAAATTTCAAGCTTCAAAATTATTTATTTCTCATAAATTGTTTACACAACATCGAGAACATGTCAAACATATTCATAATTTAAATGCATGCGCGTAAATGACGGTGTATTTACAGAAATACACGAGATGGATGCCTTTTACCTGAAAATAACGACATTTAAAGTAAAACATTATGAAAAAAATCATTTTTTCTGATAAATACCATCATTTTCTACCAAATGAGTGGTAATTTCTGCAACATTATTGGTAATTTCGGCAACTTTTTTGGTAATTTCGGCAAATAGTGGTAATTTCGGTATTTATATGCACCGAAGGAAGTATTGTGTCGTGACATCTGCTCGGTCATGCAATAAAGTCAGTCATTTGTTTTGATTTACTATTCTCGTGCAGCACAAGGCCAATGACGTCATTCTGTATATTTATATCGTATATAGACGCCGCAGCCGTTTTTTAAAACTTGAAGATTATAAAATGTGATTAAATCAAGTAAGATTGAATTGAACAAATTCCATGCAAGTAAAAAAGCACCTTTTTACCTGGTCATTCTGCCTGTGAAATCTATTTTACGCGATGGTATTCCCCAAACATTTTTATATTTCCAGTTTGTTGACACAATTGTCATCACAATTCATGACCGTTTCTGGAATGTAGGCCATGCAAATTGTATTTTAAAATACTTTGAAAATATGATGATTGATCATTCATATTCTACCAAAATGGCTGATTGTTCTTTGTGAGTGAGTGATGTATTCTGGGATATTAAATGTGATTAAAATAATGAAATCAGTCATTAATTGTTTTACAAAAGTATGACAGAATGTAGTCAGTCTAATAGATTGTATTGACAAAAGCAAAAAACACCAAATTCAATGGATTAAATACTTTATTTTATGGGTAAGCAAGTTTAATATTTGCATCATGAATTAATTTTCAATGCTTTAATTTCAAACTATTTAAAAAGACATCTTTTGAAATTTTTCAGACAAAACAATTACACCGAAAAAGCTAAAATACTGTACTTTTTTAATCTGGTTTACTTTTTAAGTTTAGTTGGCCTACATTTGTACATGTATGACAAAAACATGTGCTTTATTGACCTTTGACTGGCCTTATGTGACTTAATAGGATGCCATTTGGAAAAAGGAGAGTAAACAAATATGGGTCAGTGTGTTATTATCGATCTTTTTTCCATGGAACTTTACACATGTGAGCTAGAATACATGTAGATGAGGAACATAATTGCAAACATGAAAAAAATAACTAAACATTATCCAGTGACTGACCGACTTATTGTCACATGGGGATATAGTCTGGAAGCAGGTCGATGCGGCCCTAGTCGATCCAGCCGTATGTCAATCCGTCCCCAAATAACATCTATAGCACATTTACATGATTAGAATTAGAGGTTAAGATATTAAGTTAAAGTCGTTAATATTTTTCTTTGATGTTTTTCACTTTCTTTAACATTTAAAAGAAAGCCTTGTCCAAACAAAATCTTCAAGATCATTAATGTTTAATTATAGTCTATTGTTCTTCATTTATATTATATTGGTAATATGATTGGGATTAATTAATATTGCAATCACAGAAAAAAGAACTCAAAACCCAAGCCATTTTATTGTACAAGCAATATTGTTAAGTTTGTAGTCTTATTATCATATAAAATATGTCATCAATAAAAAAAAATATGTGAAAACTCATTGTTTTGTTTATTTTTCATCAAATCATTCATAAAAAAATCACACTATTGAACTCACAACGGCCATTTCATTGAAATATAGAGAGTGTTCAGCTTTTTATTTCTTTCCGAATATTACAAAACCTAAAATATATAAGATAAGATATTTAAAAAAAAAAGACACATAAACGCCATAATACTAATAATGAAAAACTGAGGCCGGATGGTCTGGGGTCGGACTGGTTTGGGACCGGAACGACTCGAAATCGTATAGTCTGACCCTATGGTATCACAGGTTCTATGATACCGTGTATTCAGGTGGTATTTTAGCCAATTTTCATTGCCATTTTTTAAATATAACTACCACGATACTATAGGACCTAGATACACCTCTTTTAATTTGGCCCAGTTGGTTACAGTACTGTTTTCAAATCTACCCCTGTAGAAGTTGAAGGTACAAGTCTTGTTATCCATTGATACAATGTACAATCAAGATTAGACATTTTCCCACCAAAGGCAAATACAAATAAATAAAAGGCAGAAAACAGACATGAATTTGATACTTGATTTCAGTGATAGTTCATTTGGCATGATTTTTGATTGGGATTCAAGATTAAAAAAAAATAATGACCTAATACAACATGTACTTACTACACCCTGTAACATGTACAGGAGGTCACAGACAGTGAAGTCTTGACTCTAATAACTTAATAAGTAAATAATGACCTAATACAACATGTACTTAATACACCCTGTAACATGTACAGGAGGTCACAGATAGTGAAGTCTTGACTCTAATAACTTAATAAGTAAATAATGCTGTATAATGTTAAAAATATACAGATCTACGAATTAATTACTATAAATGAAGGCATACTGGATGAAAGAAGTCTTTACTTTGGAGTAATATCATAATAAATTACCACTGAAACAGAGAGAATCTTGGTGTAGATTAAAGATCCCGGAGACCATGGATTACATATACTCACCATTGAAACATGCAGGTCTTGGATGTTGCAATGGTATATACATGTAAGCTCTGACATGTGAGTGACATGAACATTTAACATGACATGGCAGGGTCAATCAGGAGACAGTGACTTGTGACAGGTCAGTGTTTTCTCCGGGTACTCCGGTTTCCTCCACCAATAAAACTGACCGCTACAATATAATTATAATATTGTTGAAAGTGGCATCATCAAACAAACAAACCATCAGGAGACTTTTTGAGTGACCATACTACTTAGAATTTACTGTGTTTGGAATTGTGTGCTGTTCGATATGGTAGAAACCTGGGAGCAAGTGTTTATTAGTACTCAATAGTACTCAATTTAAAGACGGTCTTTAAATTTGTTACATCATTTTTGTTGTAATATTCTTTTTATATTGTGATGATTGTAAAATCTGAACAAGTTTTTCAAGACAGTCTAAAGGATGATGTACGTACAATGTATGTGATGGTCAACAATTCTACCAATATCAACTAAATTAACAGTAACCTCTCGCCTCACCAACCCTAACAGAAAGCTATGATATATATATATAAATATGGCAATGGCAATGGAAATCTTGGTCCTGGCTTGGGACAGGCACAAACATCTGGCAGGGTTAAATTTGTGAATAGGATCACAATCCTCCTCCTCTTGATAAGGATCTCTAATGACAATATAGATAAATAAGTAATAAAATCCTGCATAGATTTGATTTCACTGGAAAAGACTACATACTATTAGTATTACAGAGATAATAACAGGGTCAGTAAATGTTCGTATGTAACTGACTACTACATTTTTATAGCTTAGAAGATAGAATCTGTAGATTAAAATATTAAAGATGATTATTGGACCTTTTGCCCTTCCGACAATATAAGTGTACTTTTAACAAATAGATTTAATACAAATGTATAAATTAGTCATTAACATCCATAGAAATTAATGATCTTCATGGGAAACCAGAATAAATATATCATCAATTTGTTTGACTTGTAACGGTAGTAATATAATATGGAATAAAATATATACATTTTGTATGTACAGATTTATGTAATTACTAGTGGGACCTACTAGTTTTACCAGAAGATTGTTCTTATTTGTAGTAAAGAAAACCTGTCTCAAAAACTATAGTTTGCTGAATTATAATCTTTAGAAACAAGATTTTAAATGATTTTATAAGTTTAGATGTGTCAGATTTGAACATTTTTAGATTTGCTAATAACATCACCATAGAAATATGTATGGGAAATGTCCCTTTTGATCAGATGTTAACATGTAAATTTTATTTGTATACAATATCATTATTGTCTTAATAAAATGTACTGAGAGTTCACAAAAAGAAAATGTCATCATCCTGACTGTTTTGAAAAATTAGGACTCAATATGAAATCAACCTTTAACAATTGTGTGTTGATTTCTGTTATTTTATCATGTTATTGATTTAATGATCAATGTACATTGTCCTGTCTATTACATATACTTTGTATTTAATTGTTTTGCCTTTTGTGTCAATTTCCCTATATTTTTTTTCAGAATTCTCTTACTATTAAAGTCAATTTTTTTTTGCATATTCAAATTTTTTAAACACGATTGAAGAAATAGAATACATGTACATGTATATCTAAAATCCTTCTTTTGCACTTTGGGTTGAAACCTACGGGTATTTTTGTTTTTCAAACTACACTACACATTCTTGGGGGAAAAGAAGTTCTCCTGTAATTATCCTGCAGTGAACTCCTGTTTACAAATGAATTATTTTTCGATAGAAAAGTTTGGGTGTATAGTTGTGAAATACACAAGTCTTTGATAATAAGTGATAAGGTTAAATTGTTTAGTAAACAATAATAGTAAATACATGTAGCTTACAAACAAGTCAAAATGTCACACAACAGGTGTTTAAAAGAAATTATTTATATTTTTATTTGAATTGTTTATTCAATTCTGGAAATATTAAAGGAATATTTTGGGATGAGAAAATTTGGTCAGATGTCATAGGATATCGGGGGAAAAAGTTGGAAGTCAGATTAGACAGTTTCCATTGTACATGTATGTATGTAGGACACGTACAGGTATCTTAAATTTGAAATCAAATTTATTCTAGTTAATGATTGTATGACATTTTTTTTACATTTTCCAAATTTATTTAAAAAAAACCTGATAAGATGAAAGAGATGCAAAGCAATAATACATTTTGTAAGTGTTCGAATTTAAAATTTACCAGTAAGGTTTTCTTATAACAATTAGTTCAGTCTTTGCGCTAATCCACTTGCCTGAAACCCGGGACAAGTAAGACTGGACTCGGACAAGTGAAAATTATGAAAGAATTTGTTTGAATATTTTTTTTTTCTTCTAAATTTGGCTTTCGGGCATGTAGGTGAAAAAATTAAGGCAAAGACTATTAGTTTTACACAGATTTCTGTTCTCTGACTTACTCTGACTTATGTCTAATGTGCAGTCTATAGAATTGAATACACATCTCAGACACACATGTATTCATGTAATATGTTATTTCAATAGATAATTGCGAAAATTAGATTACGAGTAATTGAGCTTATTTTTAGCTCACCTGACCCAAAGGGTCATGTGAGCTTTTGTCATCACTTTGCATCTGTCGTCGTCGTCCGCATCTGTAAACTTTTCATACTTTCTTCTTCTTCTTTGAAACCACTGAACTGATTTGGACCAAATTTGGCAGAAATGTTCATTGGGAGGTCCTCTACTAAATTTGTTATTTTGGTGCAGCGGAAATCCAACATGGCCGCCAGGGCCAATAATGTGTTCTGATTGGTTGAAACTTTGAAAATCTTCTTGTCAGAAACTACT
>MJUT01019908.1:72659-101775 GCA_002080005.1 Gigantidas platifrons | reverse complement strand
GGAGATTTTAATTTTGACTTTAGGTTTTCAGAATTTATGGAGCACACATTCAATAGTAAGCAAATTGTGTCTTAAGTCGCAAGAAAATATGAATCTTTGTTAGACTTCACGTTCCTAAGGATTTACCCTGCCAATTATTACCAGGTGAGCGATGACGGACTCTCCAGAGCCTCTAGTTTGTTATTTTATTTGTATTTTTGAAAATCTTTAATTTATCATGAGATCTTTGTTCACATACTGTAATGCTTTGTTATGATCTTAATTTGATTTTGTTCAATTAGCAATATTGTGACAGGCCGGTGAGCCGTTTTCTCCAGGTACTCCAGTTTCCTCCACAAATAAAACTGACCGCCACAATATAACTGAACTGCTTTAAAGCAGGAATATACATTGATTGACATGGTCAATGTTTATTTATACACAACTTATTATGGTATATGTTTATAGAGAATACTACAGTGTATCTTATTTTTTCAGGATGAGTACAAAACGTGTAAATAACACGGCTACAGCCAGATTAAAACAGGACTATATGAGGATAATGCGTGACCCAGTACCATATGTAAAGGCTGTTCCTCTACCGTCTAACATACTAGAGTGGTAAGTTATATAAATGCTAGTATTTTTATGGGTCGTTTAATGTTGTGGAATGTCCTTATATTTTACTTAATTATTAGGTCAACAGTGGCCATAGATCAATCTGAGGTATTGGCACCACTTTGGGTCTGTTTTAGTTGCTGCATCTGTTATCTTTTCACATTTCAAAATTTATTCTCACTAACAACCAGACAAATTGAAATTAAATAATTTGGCAAAAATGTTATTTGTATACAAAATGTAGTAGTATAAACATTAATTCATTACTGAATATTACGTATGTCTTATTTATATCATGTAATTCTATTTTTGTAGGCATTATATAGTAACTGGACCAGAAAACTCGCCATATGAAGGTAAAGTACCGGTAGATAAATTCTCAGCGCTCTAGTCTAATTAAAATGAGATCTCCCTATCTTCTATCGGTTGTTTAATATATGTAGTTGTTACGTGGGAGATCTAAAAAGACTCCTTTAGGGGTCACATCAGGGTTCAACATGAATGTATTATAAATTAACCAATCAGCGACTCTTCTACAAAATCCAGCAGACAAGACAAGCAATATGTGTTTTGGGACACACCCGATAGACACAGAATGTATTAATGTAGACTCCTGATGCGACTTCTCAAGGAGCATTGTTAGATCTCCCATCCAATGACTAGTAAGCAATTGATAGCACATAGGGAGCAAGTGCGGATATTTAATTTTAATTAGATTGGATTCTCACAAACATTGGATGACATTTTTATTTTTAGTCCCAAAGTAATCAATAAAATGTCACTCCATATTAATGAGAATCTAACTGACGTTATTCCTAATGAACTATTCATTAGGAATAACGTCAGTTAGATTCTCATTAATATGGAGCAACATTTTATTTTTAGAGAATTTCCATTCAAACCTCCTAGTATCTATATGATTTACATGTAGCATAAGAAGATGTTTTTACAATAAGAATGACCATATATACTTGTATAATTAACAGGTGGTATCTACCATGGCAAGCTGATGTTTCCTCAAGTTTTTACAATAAGAATGACCATATATACTTGTATAATTAACAGGTGGTATCTACCATGGCAAGCTGATGTTTCCTTAAGTTTTTACAATAAGAATGACCATATATACTTGTATAATTAACAGGTGGTATCTACCATGGCAAGCTGATGTTTCCTAGAGAATTTCCATTCAAACCTCCGAGTATCTATATGATTACTCCTAATGGTAGATTTAAGTGTAATACAAGGTAAGTTAGTTTAATATACATATACCGATACATGTTTGCTTAAAAAATGGAAAAATCCCTATTTTTCTCCCTCCTGTGACTTTTCTTGTGAGATGATGGTCATATATGTGGCCCATTGTATTGTAGATAACCTTGTTCTAGTCATCAATAAAGTAGATACGATAACGTAACCCTCATTCCGCTTGTGCTCCATTTAGGGTTACGAATCGATCCCATTCAACATATGGGAGCAGCGCCCGGAGTGATTCACACCGGGCGGTTTTTTGTCCTAATTCGTTGTAAGTGGTTTGAAAAATTAACGGGGGTGAAAGATAAATATATTTAGGTAAACCTTGAGGTGTTAAGTAAACGCTGCATCAATCCATGGTAGACTTATATACATCTGAAAATTTTAATGCATGAAATCTTCTTTCTGTCCGACATTTTGTTTACAAGTTGCTATTTCACGTGCACTTGCCTCGTTTTGGAAATATCCTTATTTGGATCGATTCATAGTAAATTCGTAGTAAAAGTTTTCCATATTTGCCATTGAGATCCATATATGGATATACTCCACCCATCGCGAGACTCTACGTAAGGTGTTATGGCAGACAAGTAACAATTTTCAAATACGAAACCGGTCTTGCAGATAGAAACAGGTATTGTAACACTTATTTCGTATCACCATTACTTAAAAATTGTTGGGAATAATAAGTTATGACCAGATATACTTTAAACATATTTTATTGTTCAAAACAAATGGATTAGACACAAGTTTTTCAACTTAGAATGTCTTCTCCAGATATGCAAAAAGAAAGTTGAAATATTCACGGAACGAAAATTTTAATTTGCTCCCATACGTTGAATGGGACCGATTCGTAACCCTAAATGGAACACAAGCGGAATGAGGGTTACGTTATCGTATATATCAATAAAGCTGACATACTGCTCACACAAATATTGCTCAAACAATCAGTGTGTCTGGTGCTCCACTGTATTTCAATGCAAATTATTAGCAATATTTTATCCAGATAAAAACTATTAAATTTCTCTATGATTATGAATAGAAAGTTTAAACTGTGATGATCATCAATTCCACAAATATCAACTGTGATGGTCATCAAATCCACCAATATCAACAGATCGAACAGCTTGTATGATCCGATTTTCTCTTAGGGGTAACATTTCAGTTTGACACACTAGATATACATGTATAATGTCAATCAAAATACATATATCCAGTACTGTACCTCAAAAGTAATTCACATAAGGCAGAATTTATGTATTTAATTTTTTAGGAAATTTTCAGTTTTGTGGCAGAAGTGGGATGGACACATGTGCTGTTGTATACATATACGTATGTATAAATTATTGATGATGTAATTTATTTTGTGTTTTTTTTCAGGCTGTGTTTGTCTATTAGTGACTTTCATCCAGACACATGGAATCCAGCATGGTCTGTCTCTACCATACTGACTGGTTTATTAAGTTTTATGGTAGGTACAACCAACCAACCGTTCAACCAAATGTTTGTTATTCTTAGTCAACACTGACAGCTGAAAGTGTAATTATGTCTCTAAACACTAGAGGGGCAGTGGTGGTCGTAATCGTATGATAGTTGGATTTACAACTACCTATGCAATCAGTACCTATCACCACTAACATTGTGAGTTCAAATTGCACATTATGTGATAAAGTTTGTCAGTGTCTTGCGACAGGTCAGTGGTTTTCTCTGGGTACTCTGGTTTCCTCCACCAATAAAACTGACCGCCACGATATAACTGATATATTGTTGAAAGTGGCATTAAACACCATAAACATAAACCTTAACCTCTAAACACTAGTTGTCTTCATTAAGTGTAACTTCCTCTGCCATTTGACCAAAGGTTTGTTATTCTTAGCTATGCTGATAGGTGATTGTGAAATTTCATTTCATCAGAAGTATCAACCCCAACAATTGTTTAAAATTTACAGCAGTACCAGGACTTTCAATATTTTTCAAGTGTACCAGTACTTCACCATTTACAGGCAGTACTTTTTATTCAAATTTGAACATTTTTTTATGAATATCTTATGCAACAGTCTTTGAAAGTAAGAGGTACTAAAGACCATTTTTAGTGGATAAAAGTACCTGGTAACCCCTTACTGAAATGCCTGACTACAAGTATATTTATATCAATGGACATTTTCTTACATGTTGAACCTCATTAGTGGTGTAATTGTTAGTGTGCTCGCCTCAAGTGCTGTAGATCGTGGGTTCGAACCCAGTGAAATTTTCTCCACTAAGCACGCACAATAAGGAGAAAGAGCAAGGGTTGCTCAAAATCAAAATGTTTCCAATGTCTATCTGCGGACTGTTGTTTCAGTGAGCTTGCGCTATATAAATCCAATTAAGTGGTTGGTCTAGTACAAAGCGAACCTCATCATCATTTCATTGGAAATTAAATTGTTTCCACCGTGATATAGCTGAAAAATTGCAGAGTTGGTGTTAAACAACATCCAATCCATTTCATTTATTTATGAATAAAATATGTTTAAATTAAACAACAGTCACTGAATCAATCACTCTTACATGTTGATTGATTGATTCCATAAGTAAGCTAAAATTAAACACTCCTGAAAATTAATTAAATGCTTTACAATATAATACACATATATAGGTAGTGATTTACCAAGGCTCAGCTTTTAATTTATACACTTGAAATTATTTTATTTCTCCCATAGAAGAAGAAATTGACATGATTGATATTCTTTGGTTTTTTCTTGCAATAAATGGGAATTGAACTGTTAATTTCTGTGTCTTCATTAATTAACAATCGTGTGCAATATAATTTAATACAACAGACATATCGAAAATCAAAGACAACTTGTGTGACATTCGGTCAGGCAATTTAAAAAAACTGTCTGACCGAAAGAAAATTTGTCTGACCGAATAAAAACCTAAAATGCCACCAAATATTCCGCATCACCATTAAAAACTCATTAATTTGTTTAACATGTTTCATGCATTTACTTCAAGAAGAATTTTTTAGGTATTCAGTTATTTCGTGACATTCTCAATATTTGTTCAAAATTAAAAAGCTCATCCTGAAAATCATCACACTCATCATCATCATCATCATCATCATCTTCAATGTCTTTGTGGAAAAAAATTATGATTTGTTGTGAAAAATAATTCTGTCCAGACATTAAATTCTCCCCCTCCCCCTTTTTTTCCACCAAAGATTAGAAAATGATGGTTTATCAATACAAGAACACTACGGATAGGGATTAATATAAGTTATTGTAACTTGTTTCCCAATCCTATTGATTACTTCTAATTATGTAATGTATATATGTTGAATATTGTAATGTTATGTTGAAATAATTAATAAAATATGTTTAAAACAGAACACTTTTAATATTTTTATAGAATGTTATTTGTAATGTGGTCATAAGTAAATAAGTTATTGTTTGTTTTCCTTGCCAATAACTCTCTGGAAGAGATGCCGACTCAGATGTGAACACATTATTTTTCGGTTTCCGGTTCGTCCGTATTGTATTCCTCATGTCGTACCATTAAGCTACGATTTTTTTTTACAAATAGCAATGCACAGGAATCGGAAATTTTATCAATATGATGAGAAATACGTTATAAATCACCAGTGAAGTTTCACTGCCCATATTGATATTGATAAAATTTCCGATTCCTGTGGACAATGTACCAAGAAACTAGGTTTTAAGAACATATTTAATGAAGAATACGAACTTTATCAATCTGAAGAAACTTACGAATATATATTTTCAAAATACAAATAGTGAAAATGATAATCGTTTTGGTTTGTTTTAAAGACTGATCTAGTCGAATGCCGATCTATGTTTGGGCCGAATTATATTTCTTTAAGGGAAGTTACTCGATTAGGATTACGCAATGGTCAAGTTTAGTTTATATTCACAGAAAATGTTTATTTAAAGAAATAAACATGCTATTGCAAGAAAGATCGACTTTTAAAGACACTGTTTAACAGACCGACAAAGAGAAAATTGTTTCCTGACCAAAGTAGAGAACAAATTTTTACCGGAATTTTGGACCGATATGCTGAAAACATTGTCGGACCGCCTTGATTTTTACCTGTCAGGTCCGACGGTCCGGCATTTTTGATATGTCTGATACAAGTTAGTAATTTGTTTTCCCATGAACATTTATTATCATAAAAGATTTTTTTCAACGTGAAGTTTTGATTAAATATTTATTGTTTATTTTAACAGTTAGAAAAGAGTGCTACATTAGGGAGTATAGAAACATCAGATTATACCGTAAGTATACAATATATATGGCTGTTTTTATATGCCCGTCTTGAGACGGGCCGTATTATGTGATTGGGTATGGCGGGCGGGCATCCACACAGGTTTCCGCACAATAACTTTAGTTCTGTATATCAGATCTTTACCAAACTTGGCCACATGATTCCCCTGTGGAAGGGGCAGAACCCTATATATGTTGGGGTCATTAGGTCAAAGGTCAAGGTCACCATTACTATAAATAGAATTTTTGACAACAGGGTCATTTCCACATGATAACTTTAGTTCTGTATATTGGATAATTTATATAGATGGGTGTATTTTGTGATGCACACATTTCTTGTTTATTATGTGGTTTGAATCTGATAAAATTTGTTAGTGAACTGCAGGGGCTCTGATAAAATTTGTTAGTGAACTGCAGGGGCTCAGTGGTTTTCCTAAGTACTCCAGTTTCTTCCACCAATAAAACTGACCTATCTGAAATATTTTTGAAAATAGGGTTTGACGTCCTTAACGTCAAACTGGCATCTGGTATCATTTTCATCCAGGATCTGGTGCCGTTTTGTTTTCCAGGAATTACTACCATATGTTTCCCAGATTCAAAGGCTGGAATCAGTGGAAAAACCCCCAATATTTTACATACTTAACCTGATACAGTGGAAAGCAACCTAAGTTTCATCATAGTACTTCTACAAAATACTGACCAACTTCTTCAACAAGTGGAAGAGACTATGAAATGATTTATAGGGTGTTATCAAATCATATTCAGTAATAAATACAAACTGCCTACAATTTATATATTGCAATGTAAATATCTTTTCATTCTTTTTTTTTGTTTCTATTAGAAACGACAGTTGGCTGCACAGAGTGGACAGTTTAACTTGAAAGATAAAATATTTTCTGAGTTATTTCCTGAAGAAGCAGAGGTAAGATGATTTATCTGTGTTTAAGACATTTGTCCTTTGATCTCACAGAGTGATATCATCAGTATCAACAGACTCTGATACTGAAAACTATCAGTCAGTAGGACGTCAAATACATTATGACGTTAATTACCAATAAGATCAATAATGTCAGCTTTTAAGATCTTTACAAACATTATCACAGTATCTTAGCTTACCAATAAGATCAATAACGTCAGCTTTTAAGATCTTTACAAACATTATCGCAATATATTAGCTCCTTCTGTAGAACTGGCTGCGATACTAGTGATAATGTTTTGTCTCGACCTTCATAAATGTCCTTATTCAGTGTAAGTCACATGTCTATAGGTCGTATTTACATTGATTGCTTGGTGTTTAGCACCAACCTTTGAAGTATTCAGCTCAGTGTAAGTCACATGTCTATAGGTCGTATTTACATTGATTGATTGGTGTTTAGCACCAACCTTTGAAGTATTCAGCTATATCGTGTTGTCAGTAGTTACTTGAGTCATCTCTAGGTAGCAGTGACTACATACATGTATACGGATCACTTGTTTGTGATATATTATGCTCTCTGATGCTGAAATTTTTTTTCTCTGTGTGATGGAGAAACATGAATTGCTATGATACTGGTGTTGTGTCTATATCAACCTTCAAAATGGCATTATGTACATGTATATATTTATGTTGTATTATATCAGTGATTTTGCTGGCTTATTTCAAAACTACCCCCACCCTTTTTTGGGGGAAAATATGCGTCATTTTTTGAAAATTGGGAAATTTCGAATAATGAATTAAATGCCCTTGTTGTCGATGAGGATACAGCAAAAAACTCACAAATCTTGCACATGTAGCCATTGTTGGCATGAGAAAAGTATAACCAAGTGTATTTCAGCTCATATTTTTGAGAGGTAAATTTTCTTTGATCCATTTTTGAACTAGAACTATCATTGGCATGAGCTGTTGCAGTCTCAGAGTGAGTTATGAGGGCCTGGGGTGAAGAAACATCCTTTGTTTTAGATGGATTGTCTATTTCAACTTCATTACAAACTTCTGTAATCATATAATCTAAAACTTGTCTAACCTCTGATTTGATTTCAGATGACTGATCATTTCCTTTGTTTATTTTTTTGAACACGTCTCCTATTTTTTGCTGGCCTTTGATGTCTTTTTTGCACAGTTTTTTAACATAGTATTTCGAATTGTGCGACATTTTCAATCGGAAGGAAAATTTTAGTGAAGGGGAAAGAAACAGAAAAAAATGATGATATCTTACCATTGAAAACCATGTGCGTTACAAACACTGCATTGATTCTGATATTAAAGTCCGGATCTCAAAAGCGCTTTCATGATATCAAAAAATAATATTTCGAATGGAAACACGATATTCACGTACTTTAGTTTTACTACCGAGACTATCACCGATTGGGAAAATTGTACATCTTATTGGGGATCATTTTAAGACATTTTTTTGACAAATTGGGAAACTTTCTCTAGGGGAAACAGCCGAATTTCGGAGGTAATTAAAGGCAAACAATATCACTGTATATATTTCTAGTAATTCAACTTTTATATGATGTATTTATTGATTTGTAATTTGTTGGAATTTGAAAGATAGAAAATAAAAAAAACCTTTCAAAATGGCCATTATTTTATATATAACATTGTTCGACTTTATTTCAGAAAATAAGACAGGTACAAGCTAAAAGAGAACGGGAACTTGCTGAATCAACACGAAACGGAAACACACCAACACAATTATTAAATGGACAAAATACAAACGGAAACAATCAAGGAATTATCGGTAGTGCCCTGGCAAATATCTTTGTAGTGATTGGACTGGCGGCCTTTGCTTACACGGTCAAATACGTTTTACGGAATGTTGTGGAATAAAACATGCTGATATATGGAGGATTTGAATATTTTGATAAACGTTATAAAATGAAAAGAAGTCAGCTGATCGATAATGTATTCTTGAAATTGTTTACGGTGAACAATAATTTATAGAAGTTTTCATTACACTCCTCCCCCCTTTATTTCTGTTTAATTCTATTTTATTGAGCCCTTATGTGTCTGGCAAAATATGCTGTTTGTTTTTATACTGGAAACGGTTGTTGTTTTAATATATTTGTTTTGTTTTATTTGTTAATGAAGGATTTCGTTTGCAATCTTTTATTTTTATTTTTTAAAATTACCGGTAATTGAAAGATGTCATGTGACCAAAACTTTATAGGAGGGATATCTACAATGGAAATAATACCTTCTGACTAAAATTGAAAGATTGGATACCTACACAAAACCCCTGCCTTTACGTTCATAAACTTTCGAGTGCAATTTTCATACTTGTACTCCAAAATTATCCAATCGGGACAAAGTATTTACTTTACCATTTATTTGAAACTTCCAAAAACTTTGTGACTTTTTAATACAGGTGACTGCTTAATAGTGGTGACCACATGAGCCGGTTTGACTGTATTTATACATGACATGAAGAATGCATTAATGGCCTTTGACAATTTCTAGGCATCAAATATATTTGAAATTTCAAAAAACAGGGGAACATAAATTTGTATATGGCTTTTTTACAATATCTAGCCTTAAGATAATAGAAATATCAACAGAAATATCTAATCTGATTTTCTGTAATGAAAACATGAAGTTTGAATATTTTAAGCAAATTTTTGTTCTTCAAATCTTGTTTGTATAAACAGGGCATTCCACTCATTTTCAAGTAGCAAGTGGTAATCCTAAAGTAGAAGGGGGTTTGGCCGTCCCACTAAACCAGTATGCTAAACAAAGCAGTATTTTAATTTCAATTTGACTGGAGTAAAGCAATTAGAAGGGCAATTTTCCTTGCACCCGGCTGCTGTGGAATGCCCTGTATAGATATATTCTTAAAGTTGTAAAACTTATGTTAAATGTACTGTTTTTCTTCAAGGGCTATGTAACCTATGTTGATGTATTGTTGTTCATGCAAAATTTATCGGTAAATTAGACATTTTAAATTTTGATCTCATTGAGTAATATTTGTCAGTATCAATGAACTGATTCTGATACTGGAAAATATTGGTCAGTGTAGCGTCATGTGATGTTTAATACCGATAAAAACAGTAACGTCAGTTTTGAAGGTATTGACATACATTACCACTAGTATCACAGCACGTCCTATCAACCAGCTGCAATACTAGTGATAATGTCTGTCTCAACCTTCAAAGCTGACATTATTCTATATTTATATTGGTCAATGTGCTATGATGTAGTATGCACATGGAACTGCTTTTGTTTCAAATAATGCAATTTATAAATGTAGTGATGTGACAGAAATATTAATGTCGTCAGTTGCCGATGTAAACAATTGTTGCAAGAACGAAAAAAGATACCATTAAAGACACAAGGATTTCAATCAAGGCTTTATGATTGAATATGACAGTGATCCATCGTTAACAATCATGAAATAAATTTATATCCAGCTGGTGATATCCTTATAACGGCTGTATTGTAAATATACATCTACAACCTAGGAGGTCGTTTGATATCCAACCTGATAAATCTGTACCAATATCAAAAATGATCATTATTATTATAAGAAATATTTTAAAATTCCCTCCCCTTTAAAAAAAATATAATAGTTTTGAGATGCCTCTAGTAGAGAGTTGGCTTACTTCACTTATTAAACCATGTAAACAGTATAGAAATTTTTGTTTTGTTTGAATTTGTTTAAAAACTGGTTGTTTTCGGATCCCTTTAATTAATTCAATTGCAGTTGTATTTGTCACACTATGTATGTAATTTATGATATGTCTTAATTAATCAAATATGTTTACACTAACTGGACAAATTTAATGCAGTTTTTATAGATATTATGTATCTTATGTAATTAAAAATAAATGTATTTGTTTTGTTATGTAAATACATGTACATGTTATGTATAATATGTAAATTATGAGTTCAGAATATTATTGTTGGTCGATATGTAAATTATGAGTTCAGATTATGTTTTGGTCAATCTATTTTGAATTAGATGTGTGTGGGGTCGTATTTATTTAAATTATTTATGTCCACCATCATTGTAACAACATCCTGTTACTTCATTTGATTTACATTTGGAACCTTTCTTCTTTTTTTCATAAAATCACCATGCTGTTTAATATCGAATGATTTTGTAAGCTCTTCTCTGATTGGTCAGAAGCTTTCTTCTTTTTCATAAAATCACCAAGCTGTTAAATACCAAAAGATTTTGTAAGCTCCTGTCTGATTGGTCATTTGGAGACCTATGATGTTTTATCTGATACAGGATGTTGGTAGAGATGGGAGTGGATCACAAGATGATAAAACAAATGATTGGTCAAACAAACATTTAATTTATTTAGATTGACAGATTGGTGTATATTTATTTTGACGATGAATTGAGATTTTATTTTGTATTACTGCATTATGCATACCACATGTATTAAAGTAATCTGTAATCTATTTTTGGTTTGATGTAACCTAACTGACCAGCCAAGACTATCCCTACACAAAAGAACCCAAAATGATCACGAGTTCTCCCAAAAAATGAAAAAAATTATTTTGGAAAGTTTTTTTCTTCTAAATTTAGAGGAAAATTTGTTTTCACATGCATTGAAATCTTCCTTAAGAGATAACTCATATGAGAGAGAAAAAGTGGCTTTAAATACAGGTGGTCTCTTAATGAAGGTTCAAATTATTTAAAATGAACTAGAATGGGAACTGAAAATGAAGGTCCTTATACACAGGCCTTTTGCTTAATACAGGTGATCTTTTAAGGCAGATTTCACTCTGTGAAAGAATAATAATACTTTGTTTTTCAATCTGCCCACTAGAAAAATGACTAGTCTGGTTTCAGCACACCAGTATTTGTTTATGTATTGTCAAGTTTTATTGTACCTGTTCCTTTTATTCTTATTGCTGAAAATATCACATGGGTTGAAAAAAATGTACAGTTTTTAATGTCTTTTGTATCATCTTATTGAAAGGTTAGAATTTTAATATACAGTAAAACCTGTCTAATGGGACCAGATTTTGTGTTCAGAATAGACAGGTGTTCAGTTTATACAGGTGAAATTAAGAGATTTCCTAATTTGGGACTTTGGTTTAGACAGATTTTGCTGTACAAATGTGGTTTTAACAAAGTAGATTTGATTCATACAGATCATCACAAGTTGTGGCATTTTATAAGATGATGATCTCCCCATAAAAGGGGCCTCTCAAGACAGAAATAATATACATGTATAGATAATGATGAGTTATAGTATTTTAAAGCACTCTTACAAAAGAATATGGTCTCTCAAGACAAATTATAGATAATCATGAGCTGAAGAGTTGTGGTATTTTAAAGTGGTCTGCCAAAATAAATTCTATGGTCTCTCATAAGAGAGGTCTAGCAAGACAGATTTGATTGATATAGATAATGACGTTGGCCTTCCATAAGAGGTCTCTCAAATCAGGTTTCATGGTACATTAAGATGTTAATATTAGTGAATGGAATATATCTTATATAATGTACATTGTTATTATTCTTGCTCCTTCTAACAGAGTGTAATATAAACATGGAAGACTTATGTTGTTATTTACTTTTGTTTGTTTCATAGTTATTCTGTTGAGTGAGAACCGCATCGGTGGTATAATGGTTAGCGTGCTCGCCTCGAGTGTTGTAGATCGTGGGTTCATGCCCTGGTCGGGTCAAACCAAAGACTATGAAATTGGTATTTGTTGCTTCTCCACTTTGCATGGAGCATTAAGGAGAAAAAACAAAGACTGGTTGGTTCGGAATCAGGATAATTTGTCGTAGTGGAGCAACATGTCTACCCGTGGACTGATGTTTTAGTGAGCTAGCACAGTAAAAATCCAGCTAGTACAATGCAGACATTATAATCTCGTCGGATTTAACTTATTCTCACCGCATGCTCATTTGACATCAAACAACGATCACTCAGTGTCAATCTGTGGAGAGACTGATTGTTGTTTAACACCAGGTGAGAATTTTTTAGCTTTATCTTGGTGAGAACAATTTAGTTTTCAATGAGATGATGATGATGTTTGCTTTGCACTAGACCAACATGCTTACTGGTAGTTGGTTGCTGCGTTCCTCCACACTGACACATTATTCTGACTGAGCAAAACTGCCTTTTCTCTTACTCCTTACTTCTGTGCTCTTAGCTAAGAAGCAAAATATAACAATTTTATTGTATTTCAAACACAGTTTGTTCTGAGTTGTTGTTGACATTTGTCGTCACAATTTTTTGACCATAACCATCATCCTCTTTCCCTGTGGCAATAAAAAATATGTTATTGGGTTCTACATTTGTAAACTTTTTCTCATCATGAAAATTTCTCATATACTATCACCTATCATTAAACAAGAATAAATTGAAACATTAATATACATTTATGGTTGTTTAAGGTGACTTCTGACAATATTTTCAGTTATAAAGTTGGTCAGTTAATAGGTGGAAGAAACCTGAGGCACCAGAGAAAACCCCTGACCTGCTGTAAGTGCTTGGCAAACTTTATTACATAAAAAGATTCAGTGAGTACACAACAACTGACAGTAAATGAACACTTTAATGATGGTGTACACTTAGGTTACAGAGATGGTAATTCATGTTAGTATTAATAGAACACTGTAATATAAAGGGCACATATTCAGGTTTTACTGTATATCATCAAATGGTTGTTATGACTACAGGTAAAAGAACAGTCTACAATATAGAGAGTGATTGTTGTTTAAAGCCAAATGAACAATTTTTCAGCTATTTCATGTATTGTATTACGTTTCAATGAGATGATGATGATATCTGCTTTCTACTAGAGCAACACACGAGTTGGATATTTTATAATGCTAGCTCACTGAAACAACAGTCATATCACTCCACTCTGATGAAACATTATCCTGATTCCGAGCCATCCAGTCTTTGCTCTTACTTCTTAATGTGTGCTTGGCATCTACAATATACCGTACAATGTGATGTTAAAGTACGAAATGTTTAAATATTTTTGTCCAAAAGGAAAATTTCTAAAGTAGGTTTTCTGTGAACCATAAATGCATGTTCAGCCACAGGCGCTTGTGTAGAGTCAAAAATATGCTCGCTATGTACCTAAATTTTAGGTACATAGCGAGCATATTTTTGACTACACAAGCACCTGAAAGAGTTATCTTTAAGTATTGGTGAGCATTGTCAGACAGACAGCAAAAATAAAGATTGCCAGAATTTTCTCATAGAATATGGTATCTGTAGATAGCTTAGTGTACAGTCAAACCTGTATTAAGAGGTCACCTTTGGGACAAAGAAAAAGTGGCCTTATAAGACGGGTGACCTTTTAAAAGAGGTTCAATTAATATGAAATTTTCTACGACAGGACAAGAAATATGTGATCTTTTAATAGAGGTGACTGCATGTGCAGGTTTGAGTATTTGATTCTCAGAAAAAATGTTGAAATGTTGATATATTTTTAACCTAACATATTTTACCTTTACCTAATCAGTTTACACTACATGTACATAATAAGAATTTATTTTGTGTGTTCTGGATGCAGGTATCAAATTCACAGAAATTGAGGAATATTAGGTTTGTTAAATTATAGACTCTGGTTTCTATCTTTGATATCTTTTCAACACAAACAGTACAATTTGTAGAGTACATTTTTCATATGAAAATCAGTCTGCATGTCTATTATATTTGTACAGCCATATTCATGTATTGAAAGTGTGATTAAGTGAAGCATAACAGTTAAGTCTGATTCCATGTCGTATAGTAATCTTAGAATAGTAGAATGCAATGTATGAAAAAAAGTTTGAAGATACCAAAAGGATAATCAGAAGATGTAGATCGATGGACAGACAATACAATGGACAAAAGAAGGACAGACAATGATCTATAAAACACTACACAAAAAACTAAAGATTGAGAAACATGAACCCCACTAAAACAATTGGGGATGAATTTGGGTGCTTCAGAAGAGTAAACAGTTCCTGCTCCACTAGTGGCACCCGTAATAAAGATTATAGAAAGACAACAGGCAATAACTGACATGTAATTATAAAATCTCACATGACGCTGTGGTCATGATCGTAAGGCAGCTGGATTTACAACTACCTATGCAATCGGTGACTATCATCATTAACATTGTGAGTTTGAATCCTGCTCATGGTGAGGTGTACTCGATACAACATTATGTGATAAAGTTTGTCAGTGACTTGCAGCAGATCAGTGGTTTTCTCCGGTTTCCTCCACCAATAAAACTGACCACCACGATATAACTGAAATAGTGTTGAAAGTGGTATTTAACATCATAACCCTAACCCTTTGCTATGGCAAGCTGTTTTAACATATAATTGTTTTTCCACTGAAGTGCAAATGCCATTATTATGGGCTGTGCTGACATGTTCTGACGGTGTGGACATGTTCTCTGCTGTATGGTCTTGTTCTGGGCTAAATGTACATGTGCTCTTGTCTATAGACATATGCTAGTTTGTATGACAGCCTGTGTGGGACTAATTAGGACTTATAATAGTAAAGGTACTAGTATAAAAAATAACAAAGTCTTTGGCCTACAGTCAAATATAATAGTATGTTTAATGCCATTGTTAAAACTATCTAGAATCACTAACATTACTTTATAACTAATAAAACACATCTTAAACTAAAGCTAAATTTCTAGTAATTATGGCTTAATATAATCTAAAATGAATTAACATAAAACCACAGAACCATCATTAATAAATACAAATTGTCTTAAATAAATGCTAGACATTGGACATACAATTATAAGAAAAGGGGGAGGGTTGAGATCCAACTGGTTAAACCCTGTCACATTTCTGTGCCTGTCCCGAGCCAAGAAATAAGTTGCAAAAAAATATAAGTAACATCTGTTAATAACTAAAGAAAGACTTACAACCAATAATGAGGTCCACTTTGAGAGTATTGACAGTACACCTGAACATTCCTTTTATTGCACACAGAAAAATTTGGTCATATCAAACTATAAAGTTACAGAGATTTTTTTGGTAGACAAAATTTATTTTCAATTCTGTTCAGAAAACTAAATCCATTTGAGTTTTACTGTAGAATGCAAAATTTTTGTTTTTACATAAAATATTTATTTTGCTTGATTTTCAAGTGTGAAAGTATCAGATAAATTTCTTTATTTTAAAAATAATTTAATTTTAAATGCATTATCCCATATTAGTGTTTTTTTTTGTTAGAAAAAGCACCCAGTGAATTCTGACAAAATTATTTTCAAGAATAAAGTTCAATATATTGTCTTTTTATTTATACACATTTTCAAACTTGAATTTATATCACATATAAAAAAAGACATGCTTATTACAAAGATTGAAGAAAAAAAAAGTGAACAAAAAGGACAGATAACTCTAGAATGGTTGAAATTCACATTATATGAAAAATATCCGAGCACATATTAAAATTATAGATTGTAACGAAGGCATATAGAAATATTTTAATATTAGATTAGGGCTGTTCCATTTAAATACACCTGGGAGGGGGGAACGTCACTAATTTCAGACGCCCCCCCACCAATAGAAAAAAAAACCACCCAGCATAAAAAAATATGGGTTCACCCCCACAACCAACAGAAAAATAAAAAAAATGGCCTTCTTTCCCCCACCTCCCAGGTAGACTTAAATGGAACAGCCCTTATCTTATAAGGGTAAATTATATGTATAAAAATTATGAGTGCTTAATGCAACGTCTAAAACATATGTATTAGTATTATATTTTTAGTAAACCATATCATTGGTGTAATTGTTAGCGTGCTCATCTTCAGTGTGGTATATCGTGGAGCCCCGGTTGGGTCAAAATGAAAAATTAGTATTTGCTGCTTCTATGTTAAGCACACAGCTTTAAGGAGTAAACGCAAAAATGGATTGGCTTTGAATCGGGATAATGTGACCGAGTGCCGAAGTAGAGTGACATATCTACCTGAGGACTGTTGTTTCTGTGAGCTAGCGCTATAAAAATCCAACTGAGGGTGTTGGTCTAGTACAAAGCAGACACTGAAAAATTGCTCATTTGGCATTAAACAACAATCACTCACCCCATTGTTAATTACCCGTGTGCAGTGATGATTATCTTCCGATTCCCAACGGGTTACAAACAGTATGTTGATAACACAAAAAATATTGACAAATAATGCAAAAAATTGACTTTCTTATATTGAAAAATAAAATTTTTATATGTTGTTGCTCCGTTAAAATAGTCTTTTTTAATGGGAAATACTAATTTATATCATATAAAACATATTCCACAATATTAAATAAAAATGGCAATAGTATTTACACACTAAAAATAATAATAATAAATTTTAAAATATAATAAACATGCAAATTTACTTTTGGAACTAAAAAATTGCTGAAATAAAAAATAATTTACATATTTTTTTTATTACTAAAAATAAGTAAAACATTTTTTTCATATATTGTCTTTCTTGTTTTGAGCAAAGAATATAAAAAGTACCCATGTAAAATTGGCATGGGTAAAATTAAATGACATTTTTTTACAAAAATCTAAATTTTATATAATTTTCTAAAATCTCCAGGACATTCTTATTTGACATAGTATAAACGTATCTAAAATTGACCTGTCTTTTATAGCCCCTGACATTGTGTATAAATTTGATAAGATGTGTTCAAGGTTATTGAACAAAAAACTTAAAATCTGTATCTTTTGGAAATTGAAGGGACATAATCCAGAACAGAAAGAGTGCAGTCCAAAATCAAACTTGGCCTTCCGTTCATGGTCCCTGATTTGCTTACTGTGAAGTTATTGATGGAAATCGAACATGGGTAAAACTTAATGTATAGAGGCAGGGGAATAAAAAAAAACTAATCCATTTATGTAATTTTTGTGTGTGTTGAAGTCTGAGGTTAGTCAGGATCTGAGGCTTAGAGTAGATTATTGAAATCTGAGGTTAGTTAGAGGATCTGAGGTATAGTATAGGTTATATTGTTGATCATTGCTGTTTTACGTCTTGTTTATAATCATGCGTCAATTTAACAGATATAACATCTTCAAGCTGCCATTGTAAGCTATATAACAGATATATATTTTACCAATTTAAACCAATGCTAATACCAGGAAAAATGGTACCGTTCCTAAGTTTATCACACTTAATGAATACTGTGTAACTGAACATATTTTGTATATCTTTTTTAGTTGCAATACAAAACAAAAGTGTATACAGTTACATCATAATGTTGATAATTATTCAAACACATTATTATTTTTATTCCACTAGTACCAAAAAAAAAATCTACAAAATATTCCTCAATAGAGGCATGTTTAACTATATCCATTTATGTCTACCTCAACACCAAAGGTCACCGAAAATATGCTTACGATATAAAATATCATGTACGAAAAGTTAATAATGAGGTAACATTTATTGATTGTAAGTTTGAGTGGACTTGATTTAAATATCGTGACTCTTTGAATGTTGAGACATGCTTAAACAGATTAGCATAGATGAATCTTAATTATCAATTGGAAAACACCCATTTTTATAAATTAGAGGCTCACCTGAGCATGAGTGTATCACTTAAATGTTTATTCATGCACAGTTTGGGCTCAATCATTTAAGCATTTAATTCATATTTCGAAACTATCATTTGCTAAGCAATATGGCAGCCATCTTAAATTTTCATTTATACCATATGAAAAAATGAAAACTTTATTAGGGAACATCCAATGATTGTTTATGTACAAATTGGGTTCAGTCAATATTTAGAAGGTCGTACATCAAAAATTATTTCAGCATTGAGGGGAGGGGGAGGCTTTCCAATATGGACATATATGAACTATTTAATCTATAATAGATCTTAAAATCATGGGAATTTATCATTAACATAGTCATGGGATTTTATCATTGTCCATGTCATGGGATTTCATCATTAACAAGGTCATGGGATTTTATCATTGTCCATGTCATGGACTTCATCATTAACAAAGTCATGGGACTTTATCATTAACAATGTCATGGGATTTTTATCATTGTCAATGTAATGGGACTTTATCATTAACAAAGTCATGGGATTTTTATCATTGTCAATATAATGGGACTTTATCATTAACAAAGTCATGGGATTTTTTTTTTAATCATTGTCAATGTAATGGGACTTTATCATTAACAAAGTCATGGGATTTTATCATTGTCAATATTGCAGATTATTCAACTCTAAATAAAATTTGTCTACAAATGCATTGTTTTATATTGAGCATTTTTAAGTAAATAAATATAAAAAACAAGGAACCAGTCTAGATCTACAGTTTTTGCATATAATTTACTAATAGTATAATAACAAGGAACCAATCTAGATCTACATTTAAAAAAAATAATTTACTAACATTATAATAAAAAGGAACTAGTCTAGATTTACAGTTTTTGAAAATAAACCATTCTATATAATACTTTTTGAAAATAATGTTGGCAGTATATATAATGTGGAATATCATTAAAACTTCAATTTTATATTAAAAAAACATTAAAATATTCATTACAAAGAAAATAATAAGACTAACTGTAATCATTAAATGTTTGAGTACAAAATTAATTTTTAATTGTCAAAATAAAAATTACCATATTAATAATATACAATTAAATAATTAAAATAATAAATATGGGTAATTACAATACAACATAAAAAAATAAACAGCAAATTAAACAACAAAAATAAACAAATATTGCATGGCAGTATACAGCTGTCTGAGTATATATTGTGTATAACTATATACATGTACATAATTGTCACGTAAAATTATAGATTGCTGAAAATTATTATGCCTATCAAATTGTTTAATTGATCTTGCTAAATTTTTAATATATATTTTTTTGCAATTTAAAATTTCCCATTTGATCAAATATATACAAATAATGTCTAATTATATTTGAGAAAATAAGCAATTCATAAAATACTAAAAAATGATTGACAAGAAATTTTAATGGCTAAGAATCTTTAAGGGTTTTTAAGGAAAATTTTGGAATTTGATAGCCCTAGTCCTAGGCACTACAATATTCTAACACACATTTACATCTCTGAGGGAAAATGTCCCTTTTACAAATATGACTAAGTCTGTATTTAAACTGATTCAACTCTCTTTATCTCCACTGTATGATTTTTTTTTAATCTGACCTTAATTTTTATTTACATCTAAAACATTGCTAACTTAAGTATGCTACATTGTGTACATGTTATATGAGTAAAAAAAAACACTGATTTGATGAAAAATTTGAATTACATATTTCACTGTATGGTCCAAATAAATTTGGTTCAGAAACAATTAACCATATAATCTACCCGTACTTAACGGAATGGCATCACATTAATGTATTATAGGTTGCTATGGTAACAACAACAAAAATAAATAACTGATGAAAATCATAAGTCTTCATGTTGTTTTAGACAAAACATGAGACAGATTCTTATACAAAATGGTGCTATGTATAAAAAGACTTCCGTCAGCACCGTAAAATTGATGATAATTTCTTAATCACATTTATGACTAGTAAAATATTAAAATGCCATTAATTTCTTACATCTTTTACTTGAATCCATTCTTTCTTTTCAGAACTTCAACTACAATACTGTAAATTCACAAATTAAGACCTGTTTTTATTAATACGAAAAATGTGATGTGACAACAATCGTAATATTGAAATATCGTATTTGTAGGATAATGGTGTTTAACACTACTTTCATCAATATTTCAGCTATATCATGGTGGTTCGTATTTGTAAATAAATTTGTGTATGAAACAGGTAAAGAAAAAAAAAGTGATAAAATTTATTTATATTTTAAGTATAATAAGATATTTCACTTCATAAATTTTTGTGATTTTCAACAACAATGACAATCACATTAATGCTACCTCACAATTTAACATGGATTCACATTAATAAATGCACATGTACTAACTTATGAATTGACAGGATAAAATATGTTTCATTTTAATTTGTTTTGCCTCCTGTTTGATGACAATCACATTAACTTAACCTCACATTTTTGCCATTGAACATGGATTCATATTAATAAATGCACATACAATACTACATGTACTAGTTTATGATTTTACGGAATAAAATATATTTCATTTTAATTTTTTTTCTTTTTTCTGACTTGAAATAATTAACATCAACATTCCTATCATGTACATTCTACTATTCCTTAGATTTAAATTTCTGTTGCTATGGAATTTTACATGAAATAACCATTCTAATTTACGCCTACAACAAAATACTACTCAATACAGCATATTACGATAAACTATTAAACTATTTTCTTTTCATCTCTTCGACCCTCTTTTGGGTTTCGTTGGTCTCTGTCTTGAAGCCATTTTCTTTGACGCTAATGAACTTTTCTTTTGAAGACTTTTCTCCCATAAAGGTTTCAAACTTTTAACCATTGACCAGTAATTATTCTTTGAAAAAAAAAAAAATAACAAAAAAATATATTTTTACGTCTTCAAAAGATTATAAATTTAAATTTTCCCATTTTACAATATATAAAATGAAGCCTAATAGGTTCTTACACGAGTCCCTATTGAAGATCTGGGATTTCTTCCACGAGTGTGAGAAATTCCGTCTTTGTACGAGTGGAGCATAACGGAACGAGTGGAAAGATGCTGAATTCCTCTCACGAGTGGAAGAAATCCCAGATCTTCAATAAGGACGAGTGCAAGTACCTGTTTCTTCCGTTTCAACTTAAAAACAAAGCATGTCGATTTCATTCATTCATTCGCATGTCAGTGTCATGTTTACTACACCAAATATTACAACGCCACATGCAATGCATGCAGTAAATACACACTTATTTAAAACCACATTAAATCTATTACGGGAAATCAGTTAAAATTCAGGTAAAATTGATATTTGAAGCTTTTTTAGATCTACTAAGACGACAATTTATAATACTACAGCAGTCATAGAAGCAGACTATTGATCATACTCGGCCGATTTGATTGGCTAACAATGCCTGGCTTGTCTTACATAGAAAACGCATCAAAACGGAAGAAATATGTTTTCTTTTAACCTTCAAAAAGGCCAAAACAAATAATTAAAATTCAAATATTTGTTTTATTTATTCTTTATACTTATTTTAACATGAATATTTTATCAGAACACAAATATAAACATGTTATTTCACTTGCTCTAAGAACTCAATATAAACACCAGCAGATAACTACAGAAAGAAGGGCAATGCAAAGCATGGCGTATCCCCTCGCCTAAAAATTTGACCCGGTGACCGTGACCTTTGACCTTGAAAATCAATAGGGTTCCAGATTCTCTTAAGGACTAAGTACAAAATGTATGTACCAAGTTTGGTCAAAATCCATAAAAAAATGTTGATTCTAGAGTGTTCACAAGGATGTTACAGAAGGAAGGACGGACGGACGGAATGACGGAAGGAAGGATGGACGGTATCGTTACTACAGTGAAACCGGTCTAAACCGAACCCTGAGTAAAGCGAAAACCTGCCTAAACCAGACACACTTTACAATCCCACCCACTAAATGTCTATGTAATATGAACCTGTGTAAACCGAATACCTGTCTAAACTGAACAGATCCTTCAGTCCCATAGAGGTTCGGCTTAGACAAGTTTTACTGTATATCCCTTCACAACTTCGTTGGCAAGAGGATAATAAGTTTGCCTTATTTTAACCATTCAATATCATATATTTGAGATTCCAAATGTTCGTGAAGTGTAGCCTCAGTGGACACATTCATGTATATATTTTTATTGATAAGTATGTGACACTTAAATAAAATAAGCTTTATCTACATTTATACTGCAGCAGCTAAGTTCATATGTTGGTTGGATTAACATTTTATATAAAAAACGCACATCATATAAAACAAAAATTGGAAACTTCACAGTAAACCTTGTATTTGTTTAAAATATCACAAAAATATTATATATTGACCTGCAATGTAGTAAGTCTAGGACTGGGTGGGTTACAAGCCTCATGATATAATCTGTCATCTGTATTCTGTAAATCCTGAAATGATATATGTATTGTCATGTAGAGAAATAGTTCAAACTAAATATCAACTTAATACACAAAGCACCTGCCATATATCTATAATATAATACATGTTAACTTAGTTTAACATAGAAATATGATCATTGGGTCTATTATTAGGAGTTAAGCATATGGTTCAGATATCTATCCCATTAAACTTGAATAAAGGATCCACAGATAGAGCTAGGTCTGCTTCATACCTTGACCTACACTTAGAAATTGAAACTGAGGGCATGTGGAGAATGAAATGAGATTATTTCGATTTTCCCATTGTGAACTTCCCATTTCTATGTAGCAATATTCCAGCAGCACCTACATAATGGAGTATAATTATATCTCTCAGTTGATACAAAATTCCAGAGCTTGATTGCACAGGTAGTTGTAAATCGAACTACCATAGGATCACGACCACCATGTACCCTGCTACAAAAAGGTACTCATTTCATGCATTTTACTGATAAAAATCAGAGGTGTTGCAATTTTGGTGACTTTGGTTAAGTTTGAATTAGGTTGCATTTCACTTTCTCTCGAAAGCTTTTTGAATACCCATGAGGGCATGAGTTACCCTTCAAGACCACTTAATCAGGATGCCTTTTCTAAGCTTAACATTTAACATGTTTGATAAAATAGAATAGTCTTAACAAAAATTTGTTATTTTTCATGACCAATGTCCCAGTATCATAAATGTACCTCTAAAAATTGGCTATTTCTCTTTGTTGCTTTATTAACATGAACATGGACATTCTGACGCCTTGCTCTTTGACTCTGTACATATGTCATTGAGTAATGAACCAGTGCCTCTCTCTTGGCCACACTGAAATTTACACAAAAATATAAAAATATATCTTCATACTATTACTAGGATATCAGGATATCTTAAGAATCAATAAAAATTACCAATCTCAGATGATTTATATCATGATATACACTGTATAATAATATGAATAGAATAAAACAATATTTTTGTAATATCATGCAATACTATAGTATTAAATAAAAAAAAAGGGTGTTTTCATAACAGGGCCATTATGAAAACACCCTAATACTTTTATTAACCAATTTAAACCATTATTTATGTATGCCTCACCAGGTGTTCGAAAATTGCATTTTCAGAATTTGTCTCCAGTAAAATATTAAACAATCTTGATTTGTAGCACTCCATTGCGAAAAATATTCTACAGGTTCAGCTTCTTTAGGCGGTGGGTGTTTTTCTCCCATAGGTAACTGCATCCGGAAAAATAAGTTCATCAGGATTTAATACTGTCCACAAATTTATAGTGGACATTTTGATGGACAGTATCATCGTCCGACTATTACGAACTATCTCCACATATTTCAATATCTGAACCTTGATTGGCATTATCGATTTTGTTGTCACGGACTCACTGCTCATTTTTCTGAAGACCCCTTTATGACTCGTTCAGCAGTGTGACGTCATTTATTTCATGACGTCATTTTAACAATATTGTGACATTTCTTACCGTTGCTTTTTAATTTGAAAGAAGTTCTATGTGATTTCAAATTGTGCAATTGAATTATTATGTATTAGCGGAACTTATTCATAAAGAAAATAAATGTAAGTTTCTTTCTCGAGGGACAAATCATACGTCCATAGCGAAGTCAAAGGGTTAACACAACACATCCTGGTCATCTGCCCAATCGACCTTTGCACACGATGACGTATCGAAATATAGTCTATTTCACTCATCACGATTTTCGCAAAATCACATGTTATCTGTTTTTAAACAAAATGACGATTTTTTAGTCAAAAACGAAAAAAACAAAACTCATGTGAACGTGTGAAAATTTGGCGCCATTTTTTTCATAATGCCCCGTTTTTAAATTCGTAATGATTGGCTGTGATTTCGTAATGACCGGCTGTAGGAATTTCCGGTTCATAATGACGGGCTGTAGAAAATATGGGCTCATAAAGGAAGGTCATTTCTATTCATATTGTAGTAAGTTGGTTAATAATAAGCAATAATTATCCAAGTGCTATACTTCTGACGTTAGAACAATAATTTTTCAAAAACATGCAATATTGTGGTAATATGTGCAATAATTGTCCAAGTGCTGTAATCCTGATGATAAAACATTATTTTGCAAAAACGTCCAATAATATTACAAAAGTGCTGTAATTCTGATTTAAAACTACAATTTGCAGAAACTCTAAAATAAAAGTAATCATGGTAATACCAGTACAACAATTGTTGACAATACATAATATACCAGTCTTCTCGCTAACCCACTTGCCCGAAGCCTGGGACAAGTGAAAATGAAGAAAGAATTTGTTTGAATAAATAGAAAATTTTTCTAAATTTGGCTTTCGGGCAAGTAGGTGAAAAAATAAGGCAAAGACTGTATGCTAGGAAGAGACAGATCTCATTTTGTAAAACACCATACTGATTCTACCAATAAGTTCTCTGAAACTGATCAATATCTTCAACATGCTCGAGTTTTTGATTGACAACATATTTGTTATGCTTAGTGGACGTGTTTTTAAAAAAACAGTCGGCATACCTATGGGTACAAACTCCTCTTCTCGCCGACTCAAGTTCCTTTATTGGTATGAGGCAGACTTCATACAGGGGCTTCTCAAGAAAAACGAAAAGAAGCTAGCCGGATCCTTTAATTTCATGTTTCGCTATATAGATAATATCCTTTCACTAAATAAATCTAGGTTTGGTGATTTTGTTGATCTTATCTATTCCATTGAGCTTGAAATAAAGGATACTACAGATACAGATCGGTCTGCTTCATACATTTTTACCTTGACCTACACCTCGAAATTGACAGTGAGGGTTAAGAATGAAACTTTATGACAAAAGAGATGATTTCAATTTTCCTATTGTGAACTTTCCATTTATATGTAGCAACATTCCAGCAACACCCAAGGGCTGCTCTGGCTCCAAAAATGTTGGCGCCAGAAAAATCGCCAGGTATCAAATTCTGTCGCCAGTTCCAAAAAGTTGGAGCCAGAAAATTTAGATGCCATAACTTGTTCGTACAAAATCGTTCTTTGTCAAGCATGCAAATTTTACCACTCATGACGCCAGCTTTGAAGTCATGATACTGTTGTTCTATTACTGGTTACATGTCAAAAGGGTAAATTGTTATGTTTATTATGATCTTTTCTGTTATACTGGACGTTTTATTTACTTTGGGGCCATTTTCATGCTGAAAATAAAACAGAAAACTTCGTCTGAGAACAACAACCGGAAGTTTACCTACAGCGTGTAAACAAAGAATGATTCCGGACATCTGTTATGGATTGTGACTTATCATGATTGACACGAAAATATTTTGACTCCATATGATATCTACTATTTTATGGCTTATTAAGTGCATGTTATCGATATGAAGACTTCATTTATTAATAAAAAAGACATGTCAGTCTGAAAGTAACATTTATTATTCACACATTGTTAAAATTGATCCTTGAGCCATGTGCGTGAATTTGTAAACATCTATGACCATAGACAAGATATTTATCTCCAAATGATAAGCATTATTGATTTTATTTACATTCATAAAACAATCAGGCAAGTTAGCACTGATCCAATTACCTGTGGTTTAAATTTTCTTTAATTACATCTACCTGTGACAGGTGTGAAAGGTCACGTACCTCCAGCTATTTACAATAAACAATTATAAGTGTCACTCAGGATGTTTATACAAGGTGTTCAAGTATCAATCAGGTAACAGTAGCTTACCTGTGCCTGCAAACGACCACTTAATTACCTTTAATTGAATTTAGATATTTTTTTTATCATGAAAATGTTGGCGCCAGAATTATCGCCAGCAAACATTTTTTGGAGCCAGACAGAAAAAAAAATCGCCAAATGCGACATTGGCGAAGCCCAGAGCGACCCCTGAGCACCTGCATATGCAGTATATATCTCTCAGATGATACGATATTCCAGAGCTTGTGGTTCCTATCAGGATTTCCTTGATAGAGGGTTGCTACTGAACCAAGGGTTCCTTTTGGTAAAGTTGAAGTCATCACTTTGAAAATTTTATGGGCACCACCATGACCATTATGGAATATCTGTGTCACAAATGACCACGGATATGTTCCACTTGTCGTAAACACTTTCCGTTCCTTTCCTCATTCACGACTTATTACCGGGTTTGTAACCAGATTAACACGGCGGATGCCACTAGTGGAGCAGGAACTTCTCACCCTTCCAGAGCACCTGAGTTCACCCCTGGTTTTAGTGGGGTTCGTGTTACTCGATCTTTAGTTTTATATGTATGTTTTGTCGATCGTTGTTTGTCCTTTTGTACTTTTACTTTTGGCCACTGTGTTGTCTGTTCTTCTTCGATATGTACAGTTTCTGATT
This sequence comes from Gigantidas platifrons, assembly GCA_002080005.1. Taxonomy (NCBI): domain Eukaryota; kingdom Metazoa; phylum Mollusca; class Bivalvia; order Mytilida; family Modiolidae; genus Gigantidas; species Gigantidas platifrons. The sequence goes on along the minus strand of MJUT01019908.1, from coordinate 74,351 downwards.
GCTCCTTTGGTGTCTAACTATCTTCAAATTCTTCTTATTAAGCTCTGGATAAAATACTAATATATGCCAACCCATGTTAAAACTCAAAACACATTCTGGCTTCCATGATTTATTTCTTAAATATGATATAAATTGTTAACCTTAATTTAATGCGGCCGCACGATTTACCACACACTACCAGATTTACCACACACTTCTTGTTTTTAACGTTTTATAAACTTTTTACGCATTATTTTACTCAAAATATTATGCTTTCTAGAGTAAATACTTATAATTTTCATTTTAATGTCAAAGAAATCAAGAAAATATCGGTAAATCAACTGCTTCGACAGCGAGTGATGGCTTCCGTGATATTTACACACGGTGACAATCCAAAACTTTTATCTGATCACGTGTTGACTATTTTTAGACGGTGTGACTTTTTATCCAAATACAGCTTCAAATTATATTATTTCAATTATTTTGAGATGCTTTAAAATAAAACGTTATAGCAACAAATTACATGAAGTGTGTGTACATGTAACTACAACGGAAAACACCGAGCACCATATTTCGAGCTAATTAATAGGTTATATTTCTTAACTTTTGACGTTAAATAGTCATAAAAAAGCTTTACTACACAATTTTACACGCAAATAATTAAAATAAAACGTCATAGCAACAAATTACATGAAGTGTGTGGTAGTGTGTGGTAAATCGTGTCACCCATTTAATGAAATCCCGATATTTCACTGACTGAATTTGCTTTTATAATTATTATTAGCAGCTCTAGATTAAGTCGCGAAAATCTGCACCATTAATATTAATAAATGCAATAATAGTTTTAACGCTAGATTAAGCCTAATTGTAAAAACATGTAAAATAATAGTTATTAAATAAAAAACTTGCATTTCTTCATGGAGGCGATTGAGTTGAATCTCTCTTTTTGTCCATCCTTGGAGTCGCTCTTTGTATAGATTATCAGTTGAATTGTTGAGCGTTGCGTTTTTTATAGTCATTTTCGTTCAGCCTTTCTTTAAAATGCAAAATTTAGTCATATTTTGTTCAGATCGTTCTGCAAATTTGGTTGTCCCAGACGCCACCCACCGTTATTACCTCTTTTACAGAAGATCAGAACTCACCAAGAAGGGCAAGGTCACCAGAAAAAACTAGCGTATTTAAATGTAAACACAGATAAGATTGCAGATTTACGTTACATGCATTACTTTTTAATGCAGTAGAGACCAATATCTAACTCAGAAGGTATTAAACAGCAATCTGTCGCACCGTGGCACGCCACAACGAAAGTTCATTGACCATCATAGAGACAACTATATTACTATCATCTTAATAACTCAGGAGTGGCTCAGTTGTCTGCCAACATGAAATCAACCATCTGTGCAGCACTTAATATTCCTACGTTCCACAAACAACAACATTCGACCAACAAACATTGGAATCGTGGATTCCGCCAAAACCGTAAACAAGAACTTAAATAACTACAGTGACAGTGTGAATATAACTTTTTTGATTGTCTTGTTTGCTTAAGTTAATGCTTTGCCTTGCTGTTTACATTTAAATAACATCTGAGTGAGAAGGGTTTAACCTCAATCATCATGATCCTACATCTTAATTTCTTGTGTTATAGCAAAGTAATGTTCTGTTAAAATACTAAACATACAATTCAATATTTTTGCCACATAAAAAAAAAAA
>MJUT01019908.1:42390-55520 GCA_002080005.1 Gigantidas platifrons | reverse complement strand
CATCCGCCCAGTAGTCAGTGTTACTATCACTTGGTCCATACCTCTACTGGTGGACTATTAGCCACCGAATGTATCATCCGCCCAGTAGTCAGTGTTACTATCACTTGGTCCATACCTCTACTGGTGGATTATTAGTCACCCAATGTATCATCCGCCCAGTAGTCAGTGTTACTATCACTTGGTCCATATCTCTACTGGTGGACTATTAGTCACCGAAAGTATCATCCGCCCAGTATTCAGTGTTATTATCACTTGGTCTCTGCCTCTACTTGTGAACTATTAGTCACCGAATGTATCATCCGCCCAGTAGTCAGTGTTATTATCACTTGGTCCATACCTCTACTTGTGGACCATTAATCACCGAATGTATAATCCGCCCTGTAGTCAGTGTTATTTTCACTTGGTCCATACCTCTACTGGTGAATATTAGTCACTGAATGTATCATTCGCCCAGTAGTTAGTGTTACTATCACTTGGTCCATACCTCTACTGGTGGACTATTAGTCACCCAATGTATCATCCGCCCAGTAGTCAGTGCTACTATCACTTGGTCCATATCTCTATTGGTGGACTATTAGTCACCGAATGTATCATCCGCCCAGTAGTCAGTGAGATAATCACTTGGTCCCTGCCTCTACTGGTGGACTATTAGTCACCGAATGTATCATCCAACCAGTAGTCAGTGTTACTATCACTTGGTCCATACCTCTACTGGTGGACTATTAGTCACCGAATGTGTCATCCGACCAGTAGTCAGTGATCGGCACTGACATGGTTTATTGAATATATTTATTTTTGAAATTGACTATTCCTAAATAATGTAATTGGTTAAGATTAAGATCTCCCTCCTTCAGACTATGTGAACTTAACCGATGTTGACTGCCCTTTGGATTTTTGCTCCTAAAGACAATTAAAGTATGGGGATTTCCAATATTTTTACTATTGACGTACTTGATTAAGATCATTCCAGAAGCTTGTCGTCCACATTAAGGTAGATATCTACCTTTTTCTTTTTATTACGATAGCAAGTCCATTGTCACAGTATATTACGTCTTTGACATTCGGAACCATCATATGATTCATTTAAGTAGCTAGATGGTACATGTACGCGGTTTCTTCCACGAATGAAATTGACCATTACAGTATCGTATAATGTAGTGTTAAACATACATATGGCATATGATAACTTCTTTGTCAGCAGATTAGATATATTATGCATGCTGTTCAAGAGTAGCGTTCATTACAAGAACGCTGTTCGTCTTGTTATCTGTTAAAGTTGACATTTTAGTCATATGTGGAGAGCACATACATGACAGCATCATTTTGTGAAGAATTAATATTTGGGCCAATTCAACTAATTAAGCCCCACCACATATTTTAAAGTACCGGTAACAAGTCAGGAAAGTGAACTGTTATGTATTTGTTTGTGTGAATGTAGAGTCTTTCTCCGATTTTGGATTATGGGTTTTGGAACTGTGGGGATTTTTTTTTCCATTCCATTTAAAGCCTTAACGTAGGAACAAAAAGTACGTAAGCGTATTTAACATTTTGATTTCGTTTTTAGATTCCAAACGTCTATGTGCAGATTGGGAATATAATATTGACACAACATATGTCTTCAACGATTCCTTTTTAATAACATTCAAAAGTGATAATCTGGTAGCAAAGAAAGGATTTGTCTTGTCTTACGTTGAAAGCAAAGACAATACAACAGAAGAACCAACGTCGATAAAACCGGAAGTGGAAACGACAACAAATATTGAATTGTCAAGTACACAGCAGTCCACATCAAATACTGAGTCTACCACTGACGAATTACCAACGTCGCAATACTCCACATCAAATACTGAGACTATCACTGACAAATTATCACCGTCGCAATTCTCGACATCAATAGCACAAACATCCACGGCTGAGACAGAAACACTCTCTACACCTTTCCCAGATTCGACAACTAATATACCCCCAGGTACGTTAAATTATGACAGTGCATTAATAGCAGTACAGTGTAGTTAGTTTTGGTAGGTATATTCTAAACCTCATAATGGTATCGTGATCTATTGTTGATATTTGTAATCGAACCCAATTTTACGTTATATTCTTTATATTCCGAATTTTCTTTTGTTGCTAGCAAATGCAGCGAGAACATAAGCTTAAGAAGGGTTTGATGATACCAAAGGGTAATCAGAATCCGTAAATCGAGGAAGAACAGACAATGCAATGACCAAATGAAAAGTAGACGAATACAACAATGGCTCAAAGACTAGTTTGAGGATACCAAAGGGGTAATCAGAATCCGTAAATCGAGGAAGAACAGACAATGTAATGTCCAAATGAAAAGTAGACGAATACAACAATGGCTCAAAAACTAGTTTGAATATACCAAATGGGTAATCAGAATCCGTAAATCGAGGAAGAACAGACAACACAATGACAAAAAGAAAAAGAAAAAAAAGGACAAACAACGATCTACAAAACATTACACTGAAAACTAAAGATCGATTAACGCGAATCCTAAAAGGGTTGATTTGGTTAGGAGTTCTGATCTCAGTTCAAAATTAGAGATGTTTCATCAAAACTACAGAAAATCATTGAAAATAAAAAAAAAATAAGAAGCTTTTTAAGTTAATTTAAAGTGAAGCTTACTACAAAATACTACTGAAAATCAAAAATTGTTTATTAGTGAAAATAATAAAAAGTAAATATCTAATTTAGTGCGCACGCCAGGAATATCCTTCATCAGGTACACTCAAAGACAAACGATTGTATAAAGAACGGTATCAGTCTTTACATGTTGTCTTTATATGTTTTTAAAAACAAAAACAAGCACACTGGATGACTCAATGAGTTATGTCGTTGGACCTAACAACTGATACATGCCTATCACCAATACGGCGTGGTTTCGCGCCCAGCTTTGTAAATTACAAAAAAGAGTGCACGCGACTCGCAGCCGCAAGTGATAAAGTTTATCAGTTGCTTACGCCATGATGTAGCTGAAATATTGCTGAAAGTGGCGTTAAACACAAAATTCAAATTCATATTTAAATGTAGATACATTGTAAAGTAACTGAATCACTAATCTGATTGATATAAAATATGAGGGGCCGTCGTGTGATCGTATAGTAGTTGGAGTTACAACTACATATGCAATCATTGCCTATCACCACTGATGTTGTGAGTTCGAATTTCGATCAGAGTGAGGTGTACTCGATACAACAATATGTGATAAAGTGTGTCAATGACTTGCGGTAGCTAGGTGGTTTTCACCGGGTACTCACCAATAAAACTGACCGCCACGATATAACAGGAATATTGTTGAATGTGGCGTTAAACACCATAAACCTTAGACCAAAACGGATCCTACTTATTTATATAAAATATGCTGCCTTCTAGATTGGGGTCAATGTAATGGAACAACACTAGTTATACAGTTAGAGTTATTTACCAAAGTGTATATACAGTCACCACGTTTTCAAGCAGGAAAATATCCACAGTAAGTCTTACCGCAAATAAGCAACAAAACATTCTTGTTCAAATGCTATACTGTACCATGTTTTCAAAGCAAAATAGTAAAGATGGTTTTACTACTAAATGGACAGCAATTGTTCACATATGATTCTACGATTGCTAGTTGTTTGTCTGGAACCCTGAGGTATATAGATATAGACCTAATTTTTCCGTTATGAGAAACACCCCTTCCACCACGGCCGTCAGCTATTTGTGGGAATGAATCAATCTAACAATTCTTTCTCCAGAAGGAGGCGGAAATGAGTTGTCCATGTTTAGATAATGTCATGCTCCTTGCACTTACAAATACAACATGAATCAGCTTCTATTTACATATTCAGGTTACCTCTTTGGCGTCCACAAACTCTTATTGTAAGGCATGGTCGTGTGTGCTCCATTGTAAAGAAACTTAAATTCAGTCTTCGATCTTTAGTTTGATGTGCTGTGTTTGTAGATCGTTGTTTGTCCTTTTGTCGTGTTTCTGTTGGCTATTGTGTTGTCTGTTCTTCTTTAATTTGCGGCTTCTATTAATAAAGTATCCCTTTTGGTATCTTCGAACTTTTCTGTTATATCCTCGCTTTCTGTTAATATATTTGTTCCTTGTATGATTACAGCTGAAATACTACCGATTTGATGTTAAAAAACAATATATTAATCAACGGATTTAGAATCAATCAATCAATCTACCATCATAAGTTTTAATATACCAATGTAATCAGAAGTCGTAAAGCGAGGAAGTACAGACAATAAAACAGTCTAAAGAAAAAGGACAAATAGTGCAGTCATGTATTATCGACACATGTAAAGTGAAAGTGAAAGTTGACTAGTCAAGACATAGTACTTTAGCTTAAGTATTATATTATTTGTTTAAATTATGCAAATAGTCATATTTATATACATGAAGAAAAGATTGAAGATGCCAAAGAGTCAATTAGAAGCCGTAAATCGAAGAACGACAGACAATACAATGTCCAAAAGAAAAAGAACAAATGGACAAATAATTATAAACAAAACACTACACTCTAAAACTGAAGATTGATCAACACGAACCCCACTAAAAAAATGTCAATATAGTGTGTGAAATGTCTGGTTATGTAAATGAATTGTAATGTCTGTATCTGTATTGTACATATAAATGGCAAATAAAAAAAAAAGTAAAAAGTAAAAAAAAAAAAAAAACTATTGTGCACTGCTTGTGTGGATATTGGAGCCACATGCCACAATATTTATATCCTGAAGACTTGCATACAAATGTAAGCTGTGAAAATTAGGAACACCTCTATCTGGACATTTGAATTGGACAGAAAACAAAATTTGGAAAATCTTGTAAGGACAATATTGAAAACTAAGTTGAAACTATATACAAGAATTAATATATATATAAACGGCAGTGGCCATAACGACCATGCGTATAATATTTAGTGTTGAAAATTTTATTCCACGATTATAATAATATGTACATATTTCTAATTCTTTTTTTTTTTGCAGAAATTTATCATGTGCATGGAGATTCGATCGTTCACGAAATACGAGTGAAATTATATACACTCTTCATCATAAAGGAATGGTGACCACACCAGACATCATATCGTTATATGGAGGTATGCATACATTATTTTGTCGTCTCCCTCGTGGTCTGTACGTTATCATGGTATATGCAGAGTTTGGGTTAGGGGGTAGGGTTACGGTGTTTAACGTCACTTTCAACAACATTTCAGTGTCAGTTTTATGGTCACTTTTATTGGTGGGGGGGACTGGAGTGTCAGAGAAAACCACCGACGGGTCGCAATTCACTGACAAATTTTATAGCATATTTTAACATGTTGTATTGAGTACACCTCGTCTGAGTGGGATTCGAACTCACAAATACAGTGGTGATAGGAACTGATTGCATATGTATATGTAAATCCAAGAGCCATACGATCACCACCACGACGGCATCTGGTCAATACACATCATTGTATAGTGTGTGTACATTTTGTGTATCCATCAATTAATCCTGTAGGGTATAACCGCGTCGATGGTGTAGTAGTTAGCGTGCTCGTCTGGAGTGCAGTAGATCGTGGGTTCGAGCTCCTGACAGTTTAAACCAACGATTTTTAAAATTGACATATGCTACATCTGTACTAAGCAGTAAGAGAAAAGACGAATTGGCATGGAATCATAATAATGTGCCCGAATGGAACGACATGTTTTCCCGCGGACTGTTGATTCAGTGGGGTAGCACTATAAATATCAACTAGGCGTGTCAATCTAGTACAAAGCACTCCTCCTCCTCTTCATCATCATCATGCATCTGGTTGCCATGATATAGCTTAATTGATCATTTAGCGGTAATCAATAATCACTCACTTACTGTACTAAGGAAAGGAATTGGTCTCTAAGCTAAATTCTTTCAATTTGTTTCCTTTAATGAATGTGGCGTTAAACACCATAAACCGTCAACCACTATCTTCTTCCATTTATGGCTTCTGATTACCTCTTTGATATCGTCAAACTGTTCTTCATGTATATGTATTATTTAAGCCAATAACATATGCTTAAGCTTTTAAAATACTATGCCTTGACTTATCAAATTAATAAAGAAATTTCACTTTTGCATTACATAGGTGTCAATGATACGGGGATTAAACTAAATGATACGACTGACAACCTGTCAACAGATTCCACTACACACCACGTAGTAGATTATAGCTCTTTGTTTCTACTATTTACAACAGACAATGTTGAGTCAAATGACGGAGACGGATTTGAAATGTACATCCTTGAATCACAAGATTACTGTAAGTAATTTAACAAATTTAAAAGCATATTGTTTACCAATATCGTAATTTTTAATACCTAAAATTATTGTCATTTTCCATATTGACCTTCATAAAATGAAGATTAAACACCGAATTATTGGTGAATACGCTACGAAACGTTAAGATTCAACCAACATTAAACGAGCGTGACAATTTGAATGTTTGAATCTTTAACAGTATTTTCCTTACACCAAAGCTAAAATCCCGAGAGTTCCGAACTTGGTTTTTTTAGGTGGCGCTGTTACTTTCACTTTGAATTTTTGTCATCCTGAACAATAATTCCGTTAACGATAGTTTTGGGTCTTTTTTCTCACCAATCGTATCTTTTGCAGCATAACTGTTTAATGATAGCTTAAATAAATCTTTTATGGACAGTTAACATTTCTCAACAAAATCGTAGACAATATGCCTTTAACCCTACAGTTATTCAACTACAAACGTTCGTTTCTGAAACTGTCGCTTGCCAAAAAGGGTTTTGATGGTCAAATATCCTTCCTCACAAATCCGTCAAATCTAAAATTCCACCATATTTTAAGGATCAGTCCGTGCCTATAATTTCGTATGCTTATGCCAGACCAATACTATCAAAAAAATGTTAATGACAACAGGTGTTGTATGATCTCAATATTGACGATTTGAAACCTAAGCCTCCTGATTGAACATGTACAAGTTCTCCATTCATATATAATCTGACTGACTACGTTATAACTGGTGACCTTAAACATATCAACAACACCCTCTCTACGAAATGAGCCTATATCCATCAACTGGAAACATATCTTCTTATGGATTCCCATGAGGATTATGCCAGACAATGGGCAAAACGTGAAAAGGAGGACTTAGATACTCTTTCTGAATGGGTGAAGAGTGTGAGGTCGCTAATACAAATTAGAATAAAAAAACTAAGTGGGGCTGAGTACTCGCTCTACGTCAGTTTTTGAAGACCCAAATGTTGCTAAAAACCCGCCACCTATGTATTATTGTGATTTTTATGCAGGATAAACACAATGTTAATTCAAAGTTTATATGTATTCGGCTCAAAATTGGTAAAGGCTCGATAAACCTCAACTTGCCCCAATATTATGCCTCATACACATAAACTTTATATCTCAGGGTTAGGGTTATGGGGATTAACGCCACTTTTATCACTATCAGCTATATTGTGGCGATCAGATTTAATGGTGGAAAAAACCGGAGTTCTCTGAGAACATCATGGTGTATGGTGTACAACTCGCCTGAGCGGGATTCGAACTTACAACGTTAGTAGTGATAAACATCGATTGCATTTGTAGTTATATATTCAAATATCATACGATTAATACTGCGATGGTCCCCTTTATATTTCAAGATAATGTACTAATATTGTATCTATATCCATTGCTGATATGTTTAAATAAACGTTAGAGAATACTGTCTTGATCTATTTAAGGAATATTTTCAATTTTCGAACAGATAATACGATATAACTTGGTTTGGGACAGTTTACACTTAATAAACCAATAAGCAGTTTATGAAATGCGTAAAACTGTTCCAAACCAGGTTACACAAGCATAACCTGTTCAAATATTTCAAATATTCCTTATCTTTTAATTTTTACAACAAAATTTAATGATTCCGCGATTTTAACTACGATTATTTCATGGTACTATTTGAATTTGTCGTTGGCGGATGAATATCGAGTATAACTGATTTTTCACAAGGCGGATCACCCAATCAAATTGCACTATTCACATCAAATGAAGTTATATACAATTCATGTTCGTTGTCGGAAAATATGAAATGTTGCTGTAGATTGATTTCTTTATTGTTTGATGTCCAATGACAAATATATTTGGCTTTCCAATCTCTTCACTTTGAGCGTATTTGATGAAGATCAATGCCGGATTTACCTGTAGGCCCGATAGGCTGAAGCATGGGGCTTCAAAATTTAAGGGGCCACCGGCCAAGGTGTATGATATTCTTAACATTGTTATTGGACTTTCACACCTATGCTGTCATAATGTACTATACTTTCTAAACAACCCTTCAGTAATTGTCCTTATACAGTTGCACTCCATTTCAGAATATTGCAGAATTTTAAACAGCACTCATCATCTTTGCCTTTATTGGAATTGATTAAACACACTTCCATCTTCTTCCAGTCATAAAGGTGGGGAATTTAGAGGGGCCTCACAAGTGGATTAGCCTAGGGCCTCTCTTTATATAAATCCTGCACTGATGAAGATTATTTATGCGCACTAAATTGGATATCTACTTTTTTATCTCATGCATATTCATGACGAAAACAAGCCCAATAATATATAAACGCTATATGAAAATGAGACAGGCATAGAACAACAAAGGCACCAATTCCTGCCTGATATAAGAAGTAGCAACGGTAGAGAAGCAAGGTGAATTATGGTGGAGTCTATATCACAGGGAATAATATACAAATTGTGTCGAGAGATAATCCTAATAAATAACATAGCTTAATCTAAGAACGAAAAACCTGTCCTTTTCAGCGGTATAATTTAATTGTTGTACGTCACTTACATGTTTATCAAAGACAAAGGGGAGGGTTGTGATCCCATTGACCGGTTTGTCCCATCCATATGCGTGTGCCTGTATCAAGCCATGATCACATGCCGCGGTCTTTGTTGTGTTCAGTGAGTAAAGATGAGAGGTGATTGTCCGTTTTGTTGATATTGGTGGAATTGATGACCATCACTGCTTATTTTCATAACCTATGACAGATTATTAATTTTAAATTCCGTTTTCTCGAACGATTGAAGTAAATATATGGTTCATTTGTGATCGCTTTCAGTTTAATTGATCACGTATCAAATGAAAATCATCATTTCGTATGACTTTAAAAAAATGACTGACATTGGCATTGACATAATTCATGTCGTTGTTGTGTTCAGAGAGTTCAGTGCAGATGAGAGGTGATTGTTCGTTTTGTTGATATTGGTGCAGTTGATGACAATCACTGTTTATTTTTATTTTTTGTCATAACAAAGAGGTTCTGTTGTGTATACTTCAAAGTAACGATCGCAAAAACACATTTATTTTTTATTTTTTTTTAAAAGAATGTTTGTTCTCAATTGTTTACCTTTATTTAGCAGGAACAGACTGCTTAACAACAAAACAGATTCAGCCAATGTCAACTACACAGTACCTCACTAGTCCAAATTTTCCCCAAAAGTATCCCTCGTAAGTACACATGTATTTTAATACGAAGCATGAAATGGTATGGGGGCGTTAACCTATGGTAGTTGGATTGACTACCTATGCAATCAGTGCATATCGCCACTGTTGATGTGAGGGCGTGGTGTACAACATTATGTGATAAAGTTTGGAATTGCAGGATAAACACAACAAAAGTACATTGCCAGCTACTGTAAAAATGATTATGCCCGAATGACCTTATGAAGCGTAGAGTGTGTATGTTGTACACTCTCGCTTGCAGCCTTACAAATGGAAAACAACTTGCTTTAAAAAGGAAGCCGACTACGTAATTCTTACCTTCCGGTTATAGTATTGTATACTTATACATCACAATCCTGAATAAATGGTATATAATCATTTTTAAACACTCATATCAATAATTTGTATATGACAATATACATGTGCAAAATTAAAAATATATATATCACGGTATTGTTCATTAAGATGATAAATGAGGTCATGTTCGAATTCTTCTTAATTTCATATTTGATGTACTGTTTTGTCTTCCGGGCTTTGTACTATATATTGTTACTCTGTAATAGATGTAGTACCCTTACATAGGCATTGCATAAATATTTTAATGTTTTCAATGTACTTCAAGTTGTAATTATTCATAAATTATTCTTGGTTAATAATTATTAATTTAGTGGCATAAAAATGTCAAGCAAAAAAAAAAAAAGAAAAAAAAAGGTTTATTGCTTAATAATTTATAAATATTTAGCTTTGTGTGTGGATTGTTGATATAGTTTTAACCTTTAACCTCTTACCATTGACCTTTATCCCAGTGTTTATTCAGTTGATTGGATACATGTATTCTTATTTCCAGTTCTAAAACCTGTGAATGGAATATAGCTACTGCAGATGAAGTCGTAGTAAAGGTGATATTTATGGATGTGGAAGCGAACACACATACATGTTATGATTACGTGACTATTGGTGGTAAGCACATCAAATACATCTTCAGTCCTTAAACACTTTTCTGGTCGATTTTGACTGTCCTGTTTAGACCATTTGGACCACTTGCTCCCAAAGACTAACATCAAATTATCTGGCTCTCTATTCTTTTGACTACTAGCGTACCTGATAAAGGTTATTCCAGAAACGCATCATGCAAACTAGATACATATGATGTTATTACTATCACTTGGTCCATACCTCTACTTGTGAACTATTAGTCACTGAATGTATCATCCTCCCAGTAGTCAGTGTTACTATCACTTGTTCCATATCTCTACTTGTGGACTATTAGTCACTGAATGTATCATCCTCCCAGTAGTCAGTGTTACTATCACTTGGTCCCTGCCTCTACTGATGGACTATTAGTCACCGAGTGTATCATCCAACCAGTAGTCAGTGTTACTATCACTTGGTCCATACCTCTTCTGGTGGATTATTAGTCACCGAATGTGTCATCCGACCAGTAGTCAGTGATCGGCACTGACATGGTTTATTGAATATATTTATTTTTGAAATTGACTATTCCTAAATAATGTAATTGGTTAAAATTAAGATCTCCCTCCTTCAGACTATGTGAACGTAACCGATGTTGACTGTCCTTTGGATTTTTGCTCCTAAAGACAATTAAAGTATGGGGATTTTCAATATTTTTACTATTTACGTACTTGATGAAGATTATTCCAGAAGCTTGTCGTCCACACTAATGTAGATATCTACCTTTTTATTACGATAGCAAGTCCATTGTCACAGTCTATTACGTCTTTGACATTCGGAACCATCATATGATTCATTTAAGTAGTTAGATGGTACATGTACGCCGGTTTCCTCCACGAATGAAATTTACCATTACAGTATCGTATAGTGTAGTGTTAAACATACATATGGCATATGACAACTTCTGTGTCAACAGATTAGATATATTATGCATACTGTTCAAGAGTAACGTTCAATAGAAAAACGCTGTTCGTCTTGTTATCTGTGAAAGTTGACATTCTAGTCATATGTGGAGAGCACTTACATGACAGCATCATTTTGTGAAGAATGAATATTTGGGCCAATTAAACTAATTTAGCCCCGCCACTTTTTTGAAGTGCCGGTACCATGTCAGGAAAGTGAACTGTCATGTATTTGTTTGTTTGGATTTAACGTCTTTCTCCAATTTTGGATTTGGGGTTTTGGAACTGTGGGGATTTTTTTCATTCCATTTAAAGCCTTACCGCACAAAATGTACGTGTACATAACTAACATTTTGATTTCGTTTTTAGATTCCAAACGTCTATGTGCAGTTTGGGAATTTAATATTGACACAACATATGTTTTCAACGATTCCTTTTTAATAACATTCAAAAGTAATAGTCTGCAAACAGAGCAAGGATTTGTCTTGTCTTACGTTGAACGCTATGGCAATACAACTGAAGAACAAACGTCTATGACAACGGGCGTAGAAACGACAACAAATATTGAATTGTCAACTACAGAAAAGTCCACATCAAATACTGAGACTACCGCTGAGGAATTACCAACGTCGCAATACTTGACATCAAATACTGAGACTGCTACTGACGAATTACCAACTTCGCAATACCCGACATCAAATACTGAGACTACCACTGACGAATTACCAACGTCGCAATACTCGACATCAAATAATGATACTACCACTAACGAATTACCAACGTCGCAATACTCGACATCGAATACTGAGACTACCACTGACGAATTACCAACGTCCCAATACTCGACATCAAATACTGAGACAACCACTGACGAATTACCAACGTCGCAATACTCGACATCTAATACTGATACTACCACTGACAAATTACCAACGTCGCAAATCCCGACATCAAATACTGAGTATACCACTGACGAATTACCAACGTCGCAATACTCGACATCAATTACTGAGACTACCACTTACGAATTACCAACGTCGCTATTCTCGACATCAAATACTGAGACTACCACTGACGAATTACCAACGTCGCAATACTCGACATCGAATACTGAGACTACCACTGACGAATTACCAACGTCGCAATACTCGACATCAAATACTGAGACTACCACTGACGAATTACCAACGTCGCTATACTCGACATCAAATACTGATACTATCACTGACGAATTACCAACGTCGCAATACTCGACATCATATATTGAGACTACCACTGACGAATTACCAACGTCGCAATACTCGACATCAATTACTGAGACTACCACTTACGAATTACCAACGTCGCAAAACTCGATATCAAATACGGAGACTGCCACTGACGAATTACCAACGTCGCAATACTCGACATCAAATACTGAGACTACCACTGAAGAATTACCAACGTCGCAATACTCGACATCAAATACTGAGACTACCACTGACAAATTATCACCGTCGCAATACTCGACATCAATATCACAAACATCCACGGCTGAGACAGAAACACTCTCTACACCTTTGCCAGATTCGACAACTAATATACCCCCAGGTACGTTAAATTATGACAGTGTATTAATAGCAGTACAGTGTAGTTAGTTTTGGTAGGTATATTCTAAACCTCATAAGGGTATCGTGATCTATCGTTAATATTTGTATCTGAACCCAATTTTACGTTATATTCTTTGTATTCCGAGCGAATTTTCTTTTGTTGCTAGCAA
>MJUT01019908.1:22471-35421 GCA_002080005.1 Gigantidas platifrons | reverse complement strand
TACCAAACATTAATACCAAACAATAATACCAAACATTAATACCAAACATTAATACCAAACAATAATACCAAACATTAATACCAAACATTAATATCAAACATTAATACCAAAAAATAATACCAAACATTAATACCAAACATTAATACCAAACAATAATACCAGACATTAATACCAAACATTAATACCAAACAATAATACCAAACATTAATACCAAACAATAATACCAAACATTAATACCAAACATTAATACCAAACATTAATACCAAACATTAATACCAAACAATAATACCAAACATTAATACCAAACAATAATACCAAACAATAATACCAAACATTAATACCAAACAATAATACCAAACATTAATACCAAACAATAATACCAAACAATAATACCAAACATTAATACCAAACATTAATACCAAACAATAATACAAAACATTAATACCAAACATTAATACCAAACATTAATACCAAACAATAATTCAAAAATATTAGTAAACGAGGAGGTGGTTAAATCTAGCTGTGAGCATTGAGAGGTGATTGTTCGTTTTGGTGATATTGGTTCAACAGTTATGTATGACCAGGCCCTATGAAAGTGGCAGCTCAGTCGGTACATTGCTCCGGGGCCTGGAGAGCCAAGAATCTAAAACTTAGCCATAGACGTTTTATTTTAATTTTTCATTTTTTGGGGGGTATTTTCAACTCAAATCATCAATTTTGAAAGAAATCTCAGCCTACCCTCCGGTCGCCAAAGCTGTCTTGTTCCGCCTTGCAACAGTTCTATTGGATGCCCTGTGAATGAAACTAGGCATTCACATATAGCTGTTGGTTAGAGGTGTGCTCAGAAAATTGACTATGATATTGTAGTACATTGACAGTTATATAGAAGGTCGACCAAGACATCCGTTGCCCTAATATACCAAATACTCATTTAGTCTTAAATGAATTCTTACATAACTTATTTATTTATAAATATAAGATTTCATACAATAAAAAATGTCACGTTTCCCACAAAAAAAAAGGCAAAAAAAACCCCAAAAATAAAATAATTTAAAAAAAGAAAACGTTAACAGCAAACGATTGGAAACGTACGGAGTCTTATTCTGTAGGACTAAGTAAGTACATTTTATTTAAAGTCGGCACCTATATACATGTAACAAATAGCATGAGCTACATAAAGCTCTTAAAAGCGACTATAACATACATGTATATACAAGCAAACATTTTTTTTTAAAACAGGCAAGCACAGATAAATCAAATATGAGCATATAAAAAGCAAGACCATATTTCATGTAGAGTTCTTTAGTGTATATACCTCAATATAATCTGTATATCAATGGTGTTGCTCATTGCAGGAGAAATCTAAAAATAATTCCATCCTCCCGAGTGTTGGCCTTCACTTTAACACGAGGTACGTATAAGCAGAAAAAAAAATCCGACGGTCGGCGGTTTCAATTTTCTCATTGTACACCAATATCTATCCATAATTAAACTTTACGCAAGTTATCTTATCCTATCCTATGAAAATAGATACAATTCACAATATATCACATGTTCAATGTATAATTATGACTGTATGATATTTTCAATTTTATAAGTATAGTAATTTTAAGATGGTTTTAAATGATCGTTTATTGCAAATTTAAACATTATTCAATAATATGTTCAGTTCTATTGAGAGAGCAAACCCGAGTACACAGGGAAACCCAACGTCCTGCCAGAACTCGCTGTCAAGTCTTATCACATAATGTTGTATCGAGTACAGCTCTTCAGGATTGAGAATCAAATTCGCAACTGTAGCGTCGATCGACACTGATTGCATTTCAGGAATCCATGATTGATTTTGATTTTTGGTGTTTTAACACCACTTTCAACAATATTTCAGCTATATCATGGCGACCAGTTTTAGTGGTGGAGGAATCCGGAGTACCTGGAGAGAACCACCGACCATGGGCAAGCAACTAGTAAACTTTATCACATGCAGCTGCGAGTCGAGTGCATCCTTTTTGTAATTTACAAAGCAGGGCGCGAATCCACGCCGTATTGGTGGTAGGCTTGTATGAGTTGTTAGATCCAACGACCCAACTCATTGAGCCACGCGGGCCCCCTAGGAATACATACATTTATATAGAGTTAAATGTAAATACAACTATCAAACAATAACTTCCACGACGCCCTCCGTGCATTCAGTATCATTTTATTTTATCAATTTGTTTTATGTTTTAGTGGTATTCTTGTTGCTCCATCTTTAGTGTTCAGTTTAGTGTTTTATAGACCATTGTTAGTTATTTTGTCCTTTCCCTTTTGGCCATTGCACTGTCAGGCCATCTTTGACTTATACGTCTTCTGATTACCTCTTTGATATCTTCAAACTTTTGGCCATTGCATTGTCAGGCCATCTTTGACTTATACGTCTTCTGATTACCTCTTTGGTATCTTCAAACTTTTGGCCATTTCATTGTCAGGCCATCTTTGACTTATACGTCTTCTGATTACCTCTTTGATATCTTCAAACTTTTGATTATTGCATTGTCAGGCCATCTTTGACTTATACGTCTTCTGATTACCTCTTTGGTATCTTCAAACTTTTGATCATTGCATTGTCTGTCCTTCTTCGACTTACGTATTAGCATTAGCTATTTGGCATCTCCAATCATTTCTTACACACGTGTCGATATATAAACGTGTTGATCAATCTATAAATATCTTCTTGAAGACCACCCATGTAATACGATGTCAATCATGTTATTAACATATACAGCTAATATAAATGGATGTTAGAGTATGCTGCAACGAGTCGATTTCTTGGTACTTAAAATAAAATACGTACGTTACAATCAGATAAAAATGTATCATTTACTTAAACAATTAATAGATCTGCCAATTACAAAAAGGTCCATTAGAAAAACACAAACAGTTACATTTTTGTTGACATTTTATTAGTTCTCTAGCTATTTGAAGTCCAATAATTAACGCTTGTTGTTGAAAAGCGCATCAATCAAAGCCGAAAATTCTAACAAAAACTATTTTCAAACAAGAATATACGTTGAGTTAAAGCAATTGACTACAATTTAATCCATTTTAATCATTAACGTATTCAAAACATTTTAATGAACACAATGTTCGAAAACCGGAAGTAGGAGAGTGCTATATTTTGGTTCCACCATTGATTTTCCGTAGCGTGTGGGTTCAATACCTGCTATATAAATTATATCAACGGATTTAATTCAAAACTAATCTGGCTCACCATTGTAACACGCTAAGAGTAAGGTAAGCGATATATATATAATGAATATATTTCATTGTTTTAATTAAATGTAAGTTTTTTTTTTTTTTTGTTTTTTTTTTTTTTAGAGGGGGGATGTAAACATTTGTTCTAATTGTACTATAAACGGGAAACAATGACATACAATGTACAATATTAAATGGGGAAAACAAAAAGAATAAATATGTTTTTATTAATTAAACAAACCATGAAGTATTTCTAAAAAAAAATGTCTCCTTTGACATTATTTTTTATTACATAATAAGTTGTTTTTAGTTACAAGATCATGGCAGTTGTTTATATGGAGCAGATTTTTTTTAACCCGTTTGGACGCGCTTGTTTTTTTAACGTAAATTCATGTTGCCCGTTGCCTGTTTGTTAATTATTTTATTTTCTATATATTTTACTGGTACTATTTTGTCTTTCTTTATTTTCATTTTATAGGTGAATCTGGTATTTTTCCTTCACCACACACACACACACACACACACACACACACACACATATATATATATATTAGTCTTTGACGGTATCTTGCGCTCAGTAGTCAGTGTTTCGGCACTGACATGGTTTATTAGATATTTTTATTATTGAAATCTAGGGCTCTTAAATAGTGTAATTATTATCAAAGCTAAGGTTCTGCTCACTCAAGCATGGACAACCTTATCCGATGTTGGCTAACCTGTTTAGGCCCTTTAGTAGCTATTTTGCTCCCACTTTTCAAATATTTGGCTTTGCAATATTTTGATACTGAGAGGAGATGGTGAAGGTTATTCAAGATACGTTTCATGTGCACTAACTTTGATGTCTACGTTTTTATTACAAGAGAAACAATCATACATGCATACATTTAATATTTAGTTTGCTTACATTACAAAAGCTTTTGAAACTCGTATTGCAAGAGCATACGACCATCACGGTTTTCTTTTTCGTTTTATCGTCAACTGACATCAACATTTTAATCTATGATGCGTTGCAACTGACAATGTTGAACACAGCATCAAACCAATCAATCCTATGTTTTTTAATTCCCTCATCCTACAGAGAAAGCAAAATATGTAGGACAAATCTCTAATTAATTACGGCTATTGTTGTATGAATTTTGTCACGGAGCAGAGATAGTGACTGCTGTTAGACTTCACGTTGTGTGTTTAATTAAGCACTGAGTTGATATTCTTCACGTAAATCCATATTGTTAATTTTACTTCGCCGTCCGTTCCCTATAGTTTCAAAGGAGTAGTGGTCATCACGTTGACTGGATCTAAATAATTGCATTAAATATCTTGCTGTTTAGAAAGAAAAATATTTTCTGCATAAAGTTAAAGTAAGAACATCTATTTTTTCTGTATTTCTTGTAAAAATGTTGCGATGCACTAGGAAGTGGCGAGGTTTGCAATATCTCTATACATAGCTGGTCGGCACTTTTTCGTGTGATGGACGTGTGATGTCCTCTCAGTTATAACAGGGAAAGTTTGACCGTGGTCCATAGTGTGTGTAAAATACGAATAAAGATGACCGCCAGGATGAAATTGAAATATCGTTGCAAGAAGAGTTTGACGATACCAAAGGGGTAATCAGAATCCGTATATCGAAGAAGGACATAAATGACGTGAAACACCTATCAATCTTGATAATCAATTTAATTACGTGTGGTTTTTTTTATCAGTATGATTTAGAAAAAACATTTAAAAAAAAACTGACAGTGGCACCAATTCATTTTTTGTTTGTGGTGATCGACTCTAGTACAAAATGTCACAAATCTTCAGATCAAGTCCAACCTATCTATTTCTGGTGTAAAATAAGCGTTAGGTTTGAGGCTAATGGGAGCTCAACGCCAACATAGCTTTAGCTAAATCATGGCGGTCAGTTTCATTGGTGGATATAACAGGTGTATCCAGTGAAAACCATCAACCTTACCCAAGTGACCGAGAAACTTGCATCACATAATGTTACATCGAGTACACCTCGACATGTACAGGAATCGAACTCTCAACGTCAGTGGTGATAGGCACTGGTTCCATTACTAGCTTTAAATCCAAGTATAATAGGATCACGACCACAACGATCCTCCCCCTAGATGTAAAAAAAATATCTATAATTTAAAGTTTGTTTGTTTGTTTGGTGGCGTTTTAATGCCACTTTCAACAATATTTCAGTTATATGGTGGCGGTCAGTTTAATTTTATTTTTGGTGGTGATCGACTTTAGGACGAAATGTCACCAGTCTTCAGATCAAGTCCAACCTACATATTCCTGGTGTAAAATAAGCGTTAGGTTTGAGGCTAATGGGAGCTCAACGGCAACATAGCTTTAGCTAAATCATGGCGGTCAGTTTCATTGGTGGATAGAACAGGTGTATCCAGTGAAAACCAACAACCTTACCCAAGTGACCGAGAAACTTGCATCACATAATGTTACATCGAGTACACCTCGACATGTACAGGAATTGAACTCTCAACGTCAGTGGTGATAGGCACTGGTTCAATTACTAGCCTTAAATCCAAGTATAATAGGATCACGACCACAACGATCCTTCCCCCTAGATGTACAACAAATATCTCAAATTTAAAGGCCAAGGCTGACCTAGATAAAAATCCGGTTGGATAGCAATTAAGCCAATAAGGAAATGGGAGGGGCTTATCTGTTTGTAATCAGTTATTAATAGAAGTCAGCATGCCAAAATATAAATAAACACATGTGGTATTTACCTTGTGTTAATATCCAAGTTCTCAACAAATATTGTTGATAAATGTAATTAACTTCCAATTAATAGATTATAGGAACAGTTAGTGTTGGGTTTTATCTTTTTGGCACAATAAATATTTTCAGTTATATCACAAAAACAATTAATAAAAACTTGCAATATAACTTTTCCAAATGTTTTTCCTGTAATTATATGTTAATTTTGTGTACACTTTTTTTCCTCTTTGTGAAGTGGGGGCATTTGGATTTCTAGACTTCCAAATCGATGTGTATTTTCTGTCTACATTTTCATTCCAGTGAAGGACAGCAAGGTTTGAACGGAATTTGTATTGTTCCTCACTAAAGCAAATGCGTTTATCTTGAAATATGTTCATAACATTATTAAAGCTTTCAACATAAAATGTGTCCTTTGATAAAACATAATCCTCAGGAGCCTTATAAATAGTCGGGCGACGGATGACGGAATCTAGCAACTGCTTTGCTTTTGAACTTGTAATTACAATTCTTGAAGGTTCGTAATTCTTATCAGTTTTGCATCGAGATGTAGGATGGCATTTTGTGTGATTGTTACTGTAATGTTCAACAATATTCTCTAAGTATTCCTTCAGCTGTTGTGGATTTTCATTGCAGTTACGAATTGCCCAGTTAATGTGTGTGGCTATCGGCTCCATTTTATCAGTGAGTTGTTCACTCCAAGTTATTCCATGAGAATATGTTGGCCCCTTTGAAACATTGGTAATAGCTTTCTTTATAGCTTTCACTGCATGCCACAAGTCATTTTGATTTGTTGTGAAATGTGTATCTTTTATAAACTGATTAATAGAAAGATTTCTGTCATGTGCATGAATTTTAACTGACACGTATTTTTCTGCCAAATGTTCATAAATAGTCTCTGTTCCAATCCTTTCATGTCTTTATGCAACAGGATCTCGAGTCTTAGTGACATGAACACAATCCATAACTTTGTGCGTTTTTTCTCCCAGAGCAACAATTGATGTGTCTTTTGAATTCTTTCGCCATCCATGTCTTGCATCAGACATTATATTTATCCCATCCAATTCCTCATATGAAGCTATCTCTTCATTGATGGCAATCTGAATTGAATCTTCGGACTCCCTTTCCGCATGATCTTTGTACTTTCTGAAGATCCTACTTCTTTTTTCCTTGGTTATGCATCTTATGCCAGCTGCTTTAGCAAATCTAGTATAATGAACAGGCAAAATTCCAGAACTGAAAAATGCATGGCTCAACCTGTGATTCACCAAGTATTCATTATTTGGCAAATATGGTGACGATGACCATAAATAGGAATGTGATTTGTCTTTGGAACATGTAAGTCTTACTGATGTAACATGTCCTTTCATTGTTCTTTTGGTTGTTTTTAACTTTCCTCTACAAACACTGGAATGANCTTCAAAAATTTCACCATATGTAATGATGGATTTTTCTGCAGTTATAAAAAGATCTTGATTTACATCCTTTTTTGCCACTTGCACATATGTTGATGTAAAAGCATGGATCTCATCACAGGAGACGTTTTCATGGTGATGTTTTTTCCAAACATCTAAAAGTTCCTCTATAATGTTGGCATTGTTTACAGGTTTATTCAGAGAAGTTGCCAAGTAACGTTTTACTTCTTGAAATTTTTCTTGTATACGATTTGTCAAATTATCATCACCGGGTATTTCTAATTTAAAATTTGGTGGACGTTTTCTCTTTTCTGAATCCATGTTGGAAATAAATTATTCATCTGTGACTATGGGGTAAAGGATCAGGATTTATTATCAAAAAGACCAACAGGGAGAATAGTTTTCAATCACAAAAGATTATAAAAATAACATAGTAATTATTCAGGTTTAGGACAAACCAGAATTACTAATTAATCACTGTGATATTTCTCACATTCTTCGGCCAGTTATTTATTTTTCTATTTACTTTGAATAATTTTAATCTGTTCATCCCAAAGATGACCCTGCACTACTTGATATTTTGGTAAACAATCATGCAGTGACCTGCAGTGTCAGTGTATGTATGTATGTGTGTATTATAACATTGATAAAATTATAGCACAGTTTAAATTACTGATAGATGGCTGAATCTAAAAAAAACAAAGTTACAATGAAATTAAATAGTCTTCAGTAAGAACACACAGGACAATTGTACACAAACAGAAAGTATGGAGACTGACACAGAAGATGGAAATCCTGGATTTGTGATTGAACAGGACCAATCACAAGATGAATGTCCATATTGTTTCTGCAAACCCTGCATTACAAATGAACAAAACAGACAATTGTGGTGGCATGCAAACACAGAAGAACCCCACCTGCGAAATTCAGGTCTTAGAAAGGAACACTACAATCGGTTTTGGACAATGTTATTGCATCGGGGTGTATGGAATGATGACAGATACATTGTAATGAAAGCTGATGCAATGTCACGAGACCCTAGAAGGCAGAGATATGACTGGCACAAAAGGGATATAATGCCAAAATGTGTAGTGTCTCTTGTAAGACATTGGTTTCCCAATCCAGGAGGATTCCCTTATATGGGACATATGTGGGAATAAGACACACTTTTGGAATAATTGTTTGTTCTCCGAAAACTTTTTTTTGCGCCTTTTCACTAGGAATAAGTTTTGGAGGGAAATATTGTTCAGGTCAATTAATAGTCTTTATAAAATAAGCAGACACGACAGCTGTGTTTTACCATTTAACTTGATCAAAATAGTTCATTGTCAAAAACATTTACAAAATGTGATATTGCTGAAAGTAAGGATTATAAAAAAGAATATGCAGAACAGAAAAAGGTAAGAGCATGTGTTTATGCATGGCTGCATGGCAACATTTACTTCCTTTGTAAACAATAACATGTGTTGTATCCGCCTAGTTGTCAATCATAGTGTGATTTCAAATTCAAAATACTCCTGCCTCATGACTTTAGAAATAAATTTTGAAATCATTATACAACTATTTTTTTAAATTGTTAGATGATATTTCTTCTTCATCAGTGTTCCCAGCTCTACAACAAAATATATATTGAATATATTCTGTTTATTCAAGATATTTTCAAAAAAACTGTCTCTGATGTGACTGTGGCTAAGAAAATTGAATTCCCCACCATTTCTTTCATTGGCTGCTATTTATACCCAGACCCTGGCCTTTAAAATCTGCTCTTCAGAGGATTTTTGAAATTAAGTGACATATATATTCATCAACTCAGTGAACATAGCGAAAATTGTATAATCTCCCCAAAAGAGTTAAAATATTGTGTCACACGCATATCATTTGCATTACTGTACAGGAAAACAGAATTATCTGCTCTCAAATATTTTGCGGTTTGCTCTTAAAATCTGCTTTTCAGAGGATTTTTTAAATTAAGTGACATATTATGTGAAAATCTGCAATACAAAAATTCCACGATATTTTCCTTTCATATTACTTCAATGCCTCCCAATCTACCCTATTTTTTCTCTAAAAATGCCTACCTTAACACATTTTATAGTCCTTTTGGCCCAATTAAAATAAAAGGAATTCTCTGCCTACTTACTTACCTCATATTTTTCAGCTTTATATTGTTTTTCAGCTTACATATAATATATGCTGCTCAAAATTTAACTTGGTGTGTGCTAAGTGCAGGTCTCATACAACATTTCAAAATTTCAAATGTTCCCATGAAGGAAAATCAAATAATCAAATAAACCCACGACCTAAAATATCTGACCTTACATATCACTGCTTTTATAATTGAAACTATCTCATTTTTTTAAAACTCAATTAATATCCTGCCTGACATGCCCTTCCTGAACCTTTCTTCTGCCAGCATGTGTCTGTAGATTCAGTAATACCTGGTCTTTCTTCATTTTCTATAACAAAAATATGCTTTCATTTATTCGAATTCTACACATGGCATTAAAGAGGACATATGTAATTTAACCATTAATTCAATTGAAAAACAAATCATGCATTGCATCAAAAGTTCAGTACTATACATATACAACAAGTGTATCATTGATTTTTTTTATGCAGATAAGCATACCAATTCTCGAACTAATTTATAGTGTATTATTTTTCATAACTGTGTTCTTTTGTACAAACTGTACCTGATTAAGCTTAGCTATTTTTATGGTAATTTGTTGAGTATTTTGATGCCCTGAACAGAATTTCCTTATCGTTATTCAAGACAGTGAAAGTTAGACTGACCAGAAAGGTTAAAGTGCCCCTTCATGGCAGTGGCACAAGATTACTGAGACTACACAGGTGCTAATACAAAAAGGTTTATGGACCTCATGCCTAAAAAAGCTGTCCCTAAATTAAACTTGCATAATAATCCAAATTATAATGTAGTTGTTTAATATCCCTGGTTTGTGATTGGACAATGCTGTAATTGTCATGGTATACAATCTACGATTGAAAATCATGAGATATTTTAGACCATTGCCGCTTGTCAACAATGTAGCAATACACATGATTACATTTGAATGGAGATAACGGAATTGTACTTGAATATTTCACGGCATCAATTGTCGATTTAATGGTGTAATTTTTACCAATTCCACTGTTAGAATAGCATGAAACATTTGTTTTAATATTAGCTGATTACCGCTTATGTCATCTTGTTAATAATACGGAAATATACATATATGATGTATGCATGTCTATCCTACAAATGATTACATTAGAATGGAGATAACTGTCTTGTATTTGAAATTTCACGGTATCAATTGTCGATTTAACGGTCGCATATGTCCGTTTACTGGCTCCGCTAACACGCCGCTAGTACATTCAATTTGTGACCATAAAATCTCCAATTCGTGCCGTAAAATTTTCAAATACAATACAGTTATCTCCTAAATCAGCTCCTTTCACATATGTATTTGATTTGTTGAAAACTTTGTTTTTAGATTTGACTAGTTTAAGTGGGTATCCAAACTAACTAAGAAAAAGAGGGGACAAGGACTAAATAAGGGTAATAACAAAATTACAGAACACAGAGCAATCTTCCAAAGGGAAATTCAAAACTCATAAATCAATTAACAGACAAAATCAGTCAACAACCGGGAAACTGGAAAACCGCAATGGTCCTGACTTGGTACAGGCATTTCTAAAGAAATGGTGGATTGAATAAGATTTTACGGCGCCAACCTCTCGCTTCCATTACGGTTCAAATGTTCCCGTTGTCACTAAAACAGCATTTACAACAATACTGGAAAAAACAGGCAAAATAGCAGTCAAACAGTACCAAACTCAGTATATAATATATCTCGTGAACCATCTCCATCAACAATGAGTCCTTTGAAGTATTTTAATTACGACCGTATATGTCAAAAGCATTTTTACGTCACACATTCACAAAAAATATTTTTTACATTGTACACCACGTATACCAAATCCCTATCTTTATACATTTTCACTATATAAATCATAATGTTTTCTCAAAATGACCACTGATATTAATATTTTTAAAGAACTCTTATTAAGTTCTAACTTCTGTGCATGTATGTTGGTAAAAATAATACAATTAGCATTATAGTTGCTTTATATATACTGAAGGGAAAAAGAAATGCAGGGTAAAATAATATGCTCCTATTTTTTAACTGCGGGGCGTAAAATTACGAAAACTGGGCAGACGAGTGGTTTGGTCAGTGTGCACTAAAATTGGTATCTAAAGTTACTCAACCGTGAAAGGTATTATGTGACACAGAGAGAGTGATAAAACGAAAATAACACGTGCAGAATAATGATGACAAGGTCGTCAACACATCATGTCATACCACTATATACTCTTGAGGTGCCATACATCGATTTCCACTATTTAAAATTAATTTGAATCTCTTGTAATAAATGCCACGGCTAACGAAGTTCAGAGGGGTCAGGCTATTGCATTGCTAATGCAAGGTCAAAGGCAAAAACAAGTTGCTTTGCAATTTGGTGTGAATATGTCCACCATAGAGCGTCTTGTCCGTCGTCTGAGAGATACTGGCAGGGTTGTCGACCGTCCGCGATGGGGACGTCCGCGCGTAACCACGCCATATCAAGACAGGGTTATTCGTCTTGCCCAACCGCGTAATCGCCACGTTACTCCCACTGAAACCGCTTTAAATACGGTAGGCAATCATAATCGCCACATTCACCCAAATATTGTGAGAAACCGATTGCGCGAGCTTGGTCTGCGAGCTCGTCGACCTTACATTGGTTTTCCTCTCACTCGTGCACGTCGCGTTCATCGCATGGCTTGGTTGGCGGCACATGGTCCCAGACAATTTCCAATGAGGCAATGGAGACGGGTCTTTTTCACAAATGAGTCGCAGTTCACTCTTTTTCGTCCGGACGGCCGATGTAGTGTATACCGACGTCTTGGGGAACGCTTTGCCGACGCTTGCGCTCTTGAGAGGGATATATTTGGGGGTGGCTCGCTTATGGTCTGGGGAGGGATATCTCACGGATTAACGTCGCCGTTGATTATCATAGCCGGTCATTTAGCAGGCGTAAGATATAGGGATGAAATCCTCCGGCCGGTTGCAGTTCCATTTGGGCAAAAGCATCACCTAATTTCCAGCAGTATAACGCCCGGATCCATGTAGCCAGAGTTTGTCAAGATTTTCTCGCCAATCATAACATCAACCCACTCGATTGGCCTCCGTACAGTCCAGATGTGTCCCCAATCGAACATCCGTGGGACAAACTGGACAGGAGAGTAAGGTGGCGTCGAATTCCCCCGCTACTCTCGACCAATTAATGGCTGCCTTGTTGGAAGAGTGGGATAATATCCCCATCAAAAGGATAAATGCTCTGATGACCTCCATGCACAGGAGAATCTGGGCTGTAACAGATGCGCGAGGGGGGCATACGAAATATTGACGAGTTAATCTATTTCACTTTAACATATTGGGGGTACAGTTAAATTGGTTTCAATTACTCATGAATTATTGATCAAAATCTAATGAAATTTTAAAAACTTGTTGATTAAATTTGTGTTTTTAT
>MJUT01019908.1:6191-17706 GCA_002080005.1 Gigantidas platifrons | reverse complement strand
TACAGTAATGCAAATGATATGCGTGTGACACAATATTTTAACTCTTTCGGGGAGATTATACAATTTTCGCTATATATTCCGTGTGTATCACATAAGAATAATTGCAAAACAAAATTGGTTCACACGACATGAAACATATTCCTCAATAATCATTGTCAGTAATGAGTGCGTGCTTACCTAAGCATCAATGATTGTTTATCTTTTCTTCACGAGGTCATGATCGGAAATCATCTGAACAAAACAATTAAAAGTTAATCAGTCTCCACAACAATTGCGAGGACGATGACATTCACACATATTTGCAGATTTTTAGTTGCTGGGAACATATTTCGACCTGGAATATGCATGAATAGCTTAGTAAAGGTACCACCGTATTCCAAATTGAATTTTCAAGGGAAAATTTTCTTCACCCAAAACTGGTGTACTATTACTTTAAAGAAGAATTTTGTTCTTTTTATGGCCTCATCCAATTACATGTAATGCATATTTCTTACAATGTGGCAATCTGGGGGGAATTCATGTCCTTTAAACAATTTTTTTATATAAGCTAGCTTAAACTAAAATGAATATTTTATGAGTATCAACATTGATAGAAAAGAAAACTGGAGGAGTTATCAAACATGCAATAAGGTGCCAGCAATACAGAATTTGTGACAGTGTAGCAAAAATGGGAATTCAGCCTAAAAAACACAACTGTAAGAAAACTTGGACAGGCTCAGCAAAGGCTATGGAGCCAGATATGCTAGGTCAGATGGTCATGGATGTTAAGAACAAAGGAATCGATATTACTGAAATCGAAGGTGATGATGATACAACAGGATTTGAAAGGTTGAAAAAGATATATCCTGAGATCCAGATGATCAAAACAAGCAACAGAAATCATGTCAAAAAGAATATCATAAAAAATTATATGCAATTAAAAGCCAGCATAAACAGCTCTCTGGAATGGTAATTAATTCAATTCTTTAGAACGTTTCATTCATGATCGCTCAAAACAAAGGAAATCCAGAGGGAATAGAAAATGGGCTGAGGGAAATAGTGGAGAACACAACCATTGCAATATATCTTGGTGTGGATTTCTTAAAGACAGAAATAACTGTAAGCACAATAATCTTCCACATGGAAAAGACTTAACATCCAGTCCTTTACGTACAGCAGAAATTATTTTTGGGGAAAGAGTCTAATAATCCAAGGAAGCTTGCAACACCATCAAGTTCGCAAGCAAATGAAAATCTGAACAACATGATTGCTGCCAAAGCACCTAAAGCTAAACATTATTCATAATCTTCAAGCTTGTGATACAGAGTAGATTCAACCATTTTACAGAAGAATAAAGGATATGCCTATGTTAGTGAGGTATAACTACATCTATATACACTTTTTAGTAAAATTTTCTTTCATTGAATTCAAACATGGAAAAACTTCTTAAAAGACACACTAATTAGGGGGTTGCATTCTGTTCAAACCCATTTAAGCTAAATAAAAAAATAACAAAAACATAAAAAAAAAATGCTAAAAGCAGAACAAAACTAGATGTGTTGGAACGACACAAATGTCTGCGCCTAAATTTTAAGGAAGCTCGTAAATGTAATTCGAAAATAAAGTGGTGACAACTAAATAGTAAGCCAATTTTAAAAGTCCATGTTGCGTAAATTAGCCCAAAATCGTTAACGAAATTAAAACTTGATCGGTAACTCACCACTATACACTCACATACAAAAAGTCAACATCTCAAATGATAGTGAAATAAAGTGGTGACAACTAAATATTTGTTCAAGTTTTAAAGTCCAAGGGCCATAACTCGGCCAAAAAGCATTGGACCGGAATGAAATGTAAATTTGATCTGTAACTGATCTTTATACACCCACATATCAAATATCAAGCCAATATCTCAAAGTATAGCGAACAAAGTGGTGACAACTTTTATTTCATAATTATGGACATGAGTACCAAGTTATATACCCCGGCCACTGTGGCGGAGACTTAAAAATGGTTACTCGCTTCACTAAGGAGGATGACGCCTTACATAAAATATGTTCAAGAAACCTAAAATTTTTTAATCTAATTTATGCATTTTTGAAATCTCTTTTTAATGTTATTCATTTAATTATGTAGATGTAGGTGCATGAATCCATGGGACTGTCTCCTGAACAGGATACGATGAAAAAACCTCAAGAATCAACGAGAAAAGAAAAAGAAGTAAAGATAAGGCAAAAACCAAAGAAGCCAAGAGAAAACGTTTTGATTTAAAGCAGACAAGATCGTCAAAAACTGCTAGTAATGAAATAAAGGAACGAAAAACTTATGGAAGTGAAATAGGTATATAAAAGGGTTAACTGCCATAAACATTTGCTGAAATGTGATGTTAGAAACTAAATGATACGTATGTGTGGTATTTGGTCGCATGTATTAAATTCAAGCATGTTATATTGTTTTAATGTAACATTTTACATAACACCAATTTTGATCAGATGATATAAGCAATATTAGAATATTAATTGCACAAATTGATGGTGTGAAATTATGTCGCATGCTCACAGAAATTTTAGGGCTTTTATTCATTCTGAAAACATGAATTTTGAAAATATCTTTGGATCAGTTGGGGCAAAGTGACATAAACTTTCCTAAATCTATCTATATTCTTATTTCTAATTTCAAGGTTAAATCTGAATCCAGTGTAACAATATAAATTATATGTAATAATTTATGGTTACATTATAGGACTAAGAACTGAAATAACAGATGAGGAGATTCCTGGAATAGAAGACAACACAAAGTTCCCTTTGAATATACAGGAAGATATCACAGCACCAGTAAAGGTCTTTGATTTAGAGAAAACTAGCCTCAGTAAGTATGTCCAATGCGTTAATATTTTTCAGTAAAATTGTCTTAAAATGATGTTACCTCTACAAGTGTAAATAAGAGTTAGAGTACAATTCAGTTTGTGATACTAGACATGCTGACCAGTATAATTCATCTAACAATCAATCTAATATCACTAAGATGTGGAATAAAGGTTCACGAATCAATAATCAACACAAATACAGAAACTGCAAAGGCTCGGACATGATTAAATTGCAATGATCTACGAGAATACACAAACAAACACAACAAAGACTAAGTAATAAAAGTCCATGAATTAACGATCAACATCATACAGAAAATATGAAGGTTTATAAAAAAAGTTGCCTTGTACTCTTCAACAACCAACAATTGTCCATAGTTCTTGGTGATTTGTGTTTGTTTTTATCCCCTCTCCACCGAATTTGCGAAGTGATCTTCCGTAATATCCTTGTGAACACTCTAGAATCAACATCCTTCAATGCATTTTGACCAAACCTGGTACATACTTAGTTCTTAAGAACATTTGGAACACTATTGATTTTCAAGGTCATATGTCAAAGGTCCAGGTCACCCTGTCAAATTTTAGGCGCGGAGCAACGCCACTCTTTGCGTTGCCTTTGTTGTAAAATTAACTTTGGATAGTTTATTTATTTCAGCTCCATGTTTATTAGGGCCCTGACAAGTTTTGTCGGGTGCCATATAGTACTCACTCTGTCTGTCTGTCAGTCCTCAGTTTGGTGTCCGAGTCATAGCTTAACTCAAATGTTTTCAAATTATGAGTTGTACTGATATACTCCCCCTCCTTTTGGGGTTTCAAAGGGGCCCTTTATGACGCGTCAGTTTTATATCTCATTATATATGACCATTTCTTGTCATTAATTACCTTAGTTACCAAGGTAGTGTAAAGAACTACCAATTAATCAATAAATGATATATTTTAAGTAGGACATCTGACATTACCCAGTTAGCAGCCTATTCAGAAAATATGACCTTTAGCAGTTACATATTTCCATTTCAAGCAATATCCAAAGAAGCATCAGAGGTGACGAAAATTTTTGTAAATGGTAATCAGATGTTTCACAACCACAATGTAGTCCAATACAAGTTGCCCCATGAAGCATTGATGGACTTTATTCAATTTCTAGCAAGTTTCTCTTGAAAATGTTTTCTTGTAGGTCACAACATCAAACGCTTTGACTCTCATGTGTTATATAACCAGTTGCATTTTTATAACATGTGGAACGAATTTTGCTTACATGTTTGTGGATTCTTTGACACCTTAGATTTGTTTAAAAGTGTTGTTCGAGGTATGTCTTCATACAGCCAAATGCATGTCTGAGAACAAATCCAGGTAGACCATATTATATGGACGAAAACATAGACGAGATGTCATTATACGGCATTCAAAATTATATTTTTAAACATAGTGATGACATTGAATTTGTATATTACTCTAATGAATAATTTGAAACAATCTGAATAAACGTTCGTGTATCAAATTGTTTATGATCACTCCTTGTAGGAATTATTATTGTTTGTGAAGCTAAATATGATAAAGTGTGAATATAGGAGTTCGAATCCATCCTAATTTACCAAATATTGTTTTCATGTGACTTTTATGGATAGCAATGTTCCTGTAAATTTGAACATTAACAATTTATTTTGATCACGAATGTGAAAAATAAACAACTATCTAAGACATGAACTGACAGTAAGCGAAGTGTATATAATGATTAAAACATGGAAATGAATATATCTAGTTATTCAATGAATGTGCAAATTGCAATGATAAAAGAAAGGAATAATTATGTTTTTTTAACCTTTTACATGAAATTATAAAATGACACAAAAAAGGGAAGCAAAATAAAGAATGACTAAAGTGGATACTGATTATGAGAATATAGTAAAAACAGTATAAAAGATTGAAAGGTTTAAGGTTTAAACATCATAATCTGTGATATGTATATATATGTAATTGTATAAATATGATGTATATAATGCAATATTGTGAATGGTATATATATGATGTATGATATAACAAAGATAAAACAAAAAAAGAGCGATGGCTTACAATACGATAGGTCCCGGGATCGAATCCCATCGGGGACATTGCATTTTTCAGTGTTAAAACATGCTCTACTGTTACACATGATTATACAACCACATACCAAATATCATTAATCTATCTAAAAGGGCAAAACATTGCTGTCCAGACACAAACAACACTTAATAATTATCAATTATTTGAACTTGAATTCAAAGGTCAAGGTCAAACTGCGGTCATGATGATATGCGAGACACATACCAAATATGATTAATCTATCTTAAAAGACAAAAAAGTTATGACTCGGAAAGGAAAATACTTCAAAAATATCAATTATTTGACCTTGAGGTCGAAGGTCAAGGACAAAATGTGGTCATGATGGTACATGACACACCCTCCCATGATGATACACCTACATGCCAAATATCATTATCCTATCTGAAGAGACAATAAAGTTATGGCCCGGACAGATAGTACATTTGCAAATCAATTCAGATTTAACAATGAGTTAACTCCCTTTTTTGTCTATTTTCTTGTATAATTTTACTTATATCTTTTTTATTTGGACGGTGACCCACCAACTTTTTAATTTTATCTTTTGAAGAAACAATTGGACCATTCAATTACAAAACAATCAGAATATTATATGGATTAGAAATTGACATTTTCATCAGATAAATGCATCCAATAATGTTTTTTCATTCATTGTCTATATCAATTTTGCCCCAAAATGCCATTTTCCCTTAAATTTTCAAATTGAAATTTTGAGCTTGGAATGTCGGTGACCCCCATTTTGGATCCTTTTATTTGGAAGGGCATATTACAAGGAAGTTTTCTAAAAAAAAATTCTATGGATAAAAAATTAGACACTCCATCTACCTTAAGTAATGAAATATTTCTTCACAGGGAGTTACGGTAATCTAAATTGTAAATCGGCTAACATTAGAGTATAACCTTTCCGAGTTGATATATATCGGTAAAACGAAAGGAAGACTCCACAAACGGAGATTCGGTTATCGATCCGGTATCAGTAACAATATTAAAGATATTTTACCAACATGTCTGATCAATCGATCCTTTCAATGGTAGTTCGCATCATCAACAAATTATACCATAGGACTACCAATCCAGTTTAGCTTAAACATATTTTATTTGCATTAAAGTTGCAAATGGGATTGGACACAAGTTATAACAACATTAGTGAAGTCCTTCCCCTCTTACAAAAATATAAACAAAAATGATTACACATAATGGCGATAATTATATAAATAAATTTTACATGATATTGGTCTATTNTTGGATATCAATGATTTATCTCCCTTTTTGAAGAGTGGCATAACTGATGCGATTTTCCACTGCGTTGGAAATTCCGATTTAGACAGCGATAAATTAAACAAAAGTTATAACAACATTATTGAAGTCCTTTCCCCTTTGCAAAAATATAAACAAAAATGATTACACATAATGGCGATAATTATATAAATAAATTTTACATGATATATTCAGACAATAATAATAAATTACGTATAAAGAAGAATAAGGTGAAATAATTCAGACGTAGCAAGACACCTTATAATTGTAACGACAAAATTGATGGCATGTGCATTCTCTCTTATCATGCCTTTACCTCAATGAATCGGTGTTACTAGTTTATATCACCATGATATTTCACTACTATTTATGACAGAACCGTTGGGAATGCATCACTTTCGCTCGAAAATATTTTCACTACCATTCCAAAACTACAATCATGTTTAGAAAACCATGTTAGAAATCCGAATTCAAATCAATACTACAAGCTTATAGCCTTCGCGGGGGCTGGTTGCGGACGGAAATTTACGACATAAGAGATAATAATATCACATTTTCTATTGATAATTTTCAATTTAAATGTAGCAACATTCAAGCATCATCTGCATAATGGAGTATATATTTCTCAGTTTATGCTATATTCCAGAGCTTGTGGTTCATGTCATGTTTTCCGTGATATATGTTTGCTGCTAACAAGAAACTACCGAACCGTGGTTTCCTAGTGGTTAAGTAGACGTCATCACTTAGAATGTTATGCGGACATCATCATGACTTGGTTAACAAAATATATGTGTCACAAATAACATGTCTTTTAGTTTTCAAAAAGAGTAGTACGATGGGTGTCATTATTGGAGCAGGAAATGTTCATTCTCTCGGATCACCAGGGATATAACTGGTTTCTTTTTCTGCATTTTTACGCAGATGAAGGTAATGACGGGATCGTTGAACACAGTGTTTGAAAATGACCATCCGAAGATCATTTTTGTGAAGTTTAGTTCAATTTGATTAAGTGGATTTATTGACGATTTCCAAATTCACTTTGGTCAAATTTGTCTTCATTTACATATTATGCACCCAGAAAATTGACTAGTGGTGAAAATATTAACTTTGATTGATTGCTTGATTGGTGTTTAACCCCACCTGTAATATTGTTTCAGCTATATCGAGGATATGAATACATTATAGAAATCAATTTCCATAGCTTTAGAAATAAGACTCTTGTGTATAATGCAAACAAGATATATAGAGAAATATGAGAAGGAAAATGCTAGAAGAATTTCTAATATTTCTTCCATGGGTGGTATTCTTGTTTTAAAAATTCTTTCCTTGGGTACCTCGCAAGCTTAAATTGTGCAGTCATAAGCTTAAATAATGATGATTTTACTTTTGAATTTAATATAATAGGTTCTTTTGAAATCCTTGAGTTCGATGAATGCTGTAAATATTGAATTTTATGTCGTTTTCATTTAAGCTATCACTAAACTGTGCATCGTAATTATGTAAAGGCTCGATGAATATTGTTTTTGTTATTGTATTTGTAAAAATGTCACAGTAGATTGTAGTTTTAATGAATAACTTAACATAAGAATGGGTAGATATACTTTCCCTCAGTGTTGACAGTGTTTGAATTATTTAAATCATATAAGTGTCACAAAACTTCCTGCTTTATTATCGCGTGGATGTCATTTAGTCCTCAACACTGGTATATATACTGAACCGTAATAGAAACGCTGCATCTTCAAAGTTGGCAAAAATCATCAAATGCTAAATTGCTGATGTGTGTGTGCTTGGAGCACATATCGTCCCCCTAGTATTTCAAGGTCGTAAGTGGTACATACGACCTTTTAATATTTTTGCATATTTTTACTCGGCTTCAGAAGCTCTACAAGATGGTACACTGGGTTCCTGTAATACCCCTTTGGAAATAGCTAAATTTTAAAAAGGTCGTATCTACTACTTTTCTAAACAAGAATATAAAGGTCGTATCTACATGAAGAAATAAAACAAAATTTTCCATATTTGACATTGTAAGGTCGTAAGTGGCAGTTACGACAAAACGTTTTTTTCTCAATATCCGAAAATTAATAAATGGCAGTTACGACCTAGTAATACTAGGGGGACGATATATCGTGTTTTAAAAACACATGTTACATTGACTGTGTACTTTAACTTAGGCGAAAATATTGGGTCCTGGGTCGTGTTTAAAAACATGAAAAAATTCGTACAACTCGTACCAATCTCTGTTTATATAAGACGCAACAAAATCTCAGGTTGTCATTGTCACTATTGAACGCCAGTCTATTGCAACTCACAGGTTGTCCTAAAGATACATCTGCACGTCATAATACGTACATACGGCAGCATATGAATAATCGAATTACCAGAGCCACGCAAACAATTAGGAATCACCAGAGACCAATTAGTGATGACACTGACCGACATTGATTGATCACCAACACCATAAGATGTCGTCTGTCCAGAAGACCCATCTTTACCGTCCACCGGTTTCATGAACGTCCACAGTGGACTGCCCAACGTCAAAACTGGCGTCACTAGCGGTGGACGAATATAATTCTCATATATTGCAATTCCATCGCAGATGTCAGAAATAAAGGCGCGGTAAACGCTAGTTCTGTTGTATGCAATATGGAGAGAGACCTATGAGGAGGACCAAGCGTATTAATGTAGAGTAGAATCGGTCTAAGCTTCAAACGTGGACTGATCATCTTCCAAATCATCGACCAAAGAAAAGGTAATGGGGTTATGGACGCTCCCTACATACGGCCAAGGAAAGGGTAATGGGGTTATGGGCGCTCTCTATATACGGCCAAGGAAAAGGTAATGGGGTTATGGGCGCTCTCTACGTAGATCAAGGTCTGAGACCCTATGTGGTGCCATTTTTGTACGTCATTGGAACAACTCTTTCCACCATGACAAAGCCCGTGGTCATTTTGGAAGGAAGAGCCACAATCAAATCAACATTTAGTTATGCCATGACCTGCTCTTAGTCCGGGATAAAACCTGATTGAACATCGGTGGAGTGAGATTCAAAGACGACTTGATGAAGTCCAAGCAATGTCGACAACGGAAGCTGAACTTGGTGCATCCTTCATAAGGGTTTAGTCTCGTCTTCCTGTCATTTATCAACCATTCAATGTACAGGAGGTGTGTTGCTGTTATCAACACCAATGCAGGAAATACACGATGCTGACTTTCGTTCCTCATTTCTTTTAAAATCTGCGATGCATTGCCGACAAAAGTATCCGAAAAATACCATTTGTTATATTTAGAAATCTGCTTCAAATGACTTTGCGATATTTATAATTAAAGTTGATAGTCATCAAAATAAAGTTGGTGCGAAGTTTCGTTTGCGGTTCAGTATATAGTTTTTTCCACACCAGTAATTATTTGAATTATTTAAATCATTTTTAACAAAACGTCCTACTTCATAATCGTCTAGATCACATTTAGTCCAAATTTTGCAAAAACTCATTCTAAATTGGTGATGTTAATTTGTGCGGATCACGTATATTATCTATATAATCATCCCTCGTTGCATTTAGTGAAACATTTTATGGTTGACTACGTACTTTATCTGAGGCGAAAATATCAGGTCTCAAGATGGTCGTGTTTAAAAACTGCACTTTGCTTATTTAAGTACGCAGAAAATGTTCAGTATCGCTATTGAACGCCAGACGAATGCTAAAACTCTGTCTTGAACAACAAGAGCAAGCTATCTGCATATCTACAAATGGGAACTTTGGGCGAATATATATATTGTTGTATGTTGGGCGACACTTTTTATACCAATATATCTCGATAACCGTATATCTTTTTCTGTGTGTCGGCGGTGAATATTTCTATTTTTTTTAGATAACAAATAAACATTACTTGAATTTTGTTAATTAAATCGTGTAATAAAAAAGTTCTCCCAAAGTGTCTTCGCCCAAATCTAATTCAAAGGACATACAACACACTGACTACAAGAAAAAGGAGAGAAGTGCAAAAAAAAGAGATCTACAAAGCACTACACAGATAACTAACGATTAGTAAACACGCACTTCAGGTGCTAATATTTTTCATGCAAATTAAAGTCACGCATCTCTTAATTTCGAAATGCGCAGACGGACAGTTGTTGATTTAGGAAAGATTGGTAAGTTGTTCATTATTGTATAGCGTTGTTTGTTTGTTTGCTCTCTTTACTATTTTTATCGATACACATATGATCAGATATTTATTTTTATCGTCATAAGGGATACTGGCATACGGAGATTAGGCAATTACTTGAACACTTACGAAGTCATGCTAGACAAAACCACATTCTTTTATTTCATTCTATCTTTAACATCAAAATAATTTCCGTCCTAATTTCAACCAATGCAAATAAAACGTCATAATTTGACCGAGTTTTTCAGTGGATACCCACCACCCAGACAATGTACGTAATAACCTTATCACAAAAATAAACAAAGTATGGACAAAGACCTAACATTATATAGCTACTATATAGCTACGACAAAGGAATCAGCAATAGCGAAAATACAAACCTAGCAAAATGTTTTAATACATTCATCTAAATATTAAGAGAGGATATGTTCCTTGAAATAAACTAGTCACACTTAAAGTTGAGCGTATATATTTTAAAGAAAATAAAATTCGGCAAGAGTCGATCCAACATACGACAATGAACGGACATATCCGAAGATTCCACTAGTGGAGCAGGAAGTGCCCACCCTTCCGGAGCACATAAGTTTATCTGCGGTCTTTGTGTTGTTTAATCTTTAGCTTTCTGTGTACTATTTTGTAGATCGTTAAAACCAAAATCGGCTGTGGATACTTGTGTCTGAGTGTGATTAACATTAGTATTAATAATTTAGATTATTTAGGAATTGCAAATTTCAATCATACATATATCAAATAAAATATGCCAGTACCGAAACACTTAACTACTGGTCGGATGATACATTGCGAAAGTTTATACTCCTCCAGCAAGTGTTAGCAATGTAAACATAGATATGCACAAATCAATAATGACAGTATTATATGTGGGAAAGGTGTAACAGAGTAAGAGTAAGATAGATGAACGTTTCGATATCCAAGGAATAAAAATATAATTTGATTACTAGTATTTTCCCTCTTTATTGTCGTTTAAAATCCCGCATACCATTCGTGAGCACCTGTTTTCACCACCAGTTTTATGGTGAGGTCCAATTCGTTCATCTTTTTAGTTTTCTGTGTTTGTTGTGCTTAATTTATGTTTTTGTTTTGGTTTCTTTTGTTCTTTTAATTTTTTTTTTTTGGTTTGATTTGTTTTTA
>MJUT01019894.1:252223-263350 GCA_002080005.1 Gigantidas platifrons | reverse complement strand
ACGTTGGTACGTCTATCACAGTGATTTATCATGGTATGTCTCTGACTGTACTGTATCAGTATCACCAAGATGAGTGATACGTTGGTAACAGTGATTTATCATGGTATGTCTCTGACTGTACTGTATCAGTATCACTAAGATGAGTGATACGTTGGTAACAGTGATTTATCATGGTATGTCTCTGACTGTACTGTATCAGTATCACCAAGATGAGTGATACGTTGGTAACAGTGATTTATCATGGTATGTCTCTGACTGTACTGTATCAGTATCACTAAGATGAGTGATACGTCTATCACAGTGATTTATCATGCTCTGTCTCTAACTGTACTGTACATTATTTCATTAAGAACCAACAACATATATCAAGTTTGTAAATTCTTTATTTCACAGTAAAAGATTCACTTCTTTAAGATCTAGCAGATCAATGCCTCTAAATTATATAAAATAAATCAAACTTGTCTAGCAAAGCATACAATTCTAAATTATCCTAGATTAATTTTTATGGTGACTAGCAGATTGTTTTTTCTCCCTGAATTTTAAATAAGAAATCTTTATTTTGTTTTGACTATCCTGTTTCAGGCCTTTTGGTCTACCTCCTCCCAAAGAATTCTAAATTATTTAGCTTTCGTATCTTTTGTCCATGATAGTACCTGATGACTGTAAATAGTCAAACCTGTATTAAGAGGTCACCTTGGGGACAAAGACAAAGTGGTCATTTAAGACAGGTGACTTCGTAAAAGAGGTTCAATTCATATGCAATTTTCTAGGACGGGACAGGAAAAAGGTGACCTTTTAATACAGGTGACTGCTTAATAGAGGTGACCTCTTAGGCAGGTTTGACTGTATTCCAGAAATGTGTTGTACACATTTAATTAGATATCTATGTTTACTTTAGAAATGAAGAAAGAAATTGACTGTTTTCTTGTCAAAAAAACAAAAATTATTGATCAACAGACATTTTTATATTTCAAATGTGGTAAATAAAAATATGGATCTATAATTATAATTTTTTTTTTTTTTTTTTTTTAACTTTTTATTTTCTATAACAATTACAAAATCTTATATATCTGTAAAATATTTCCATGAAATTATGAATCCTTAAAAATCTTTCTGCAAAAAAAAAAAATCTCCAAGAATGAGTTTAACATCCCTACATCCACACTTCATCTGAAAAAATAAATGGATGGAAGGACAAAATTTAAATGGTTCAAAATGTATCTATACCTTAATGAGGTAGTATGTATAGATTCTCCTTCAGTTGCCCATGGGTTACGATATTTCTCCACTCAAGAGAGTTAAATTAAAAATTTTAACCACAAAGACTTGTCTACGTTTTAATATGTACAAAAGGCTGATTCTGACTAGAATTAATTTTTATGAGGTTTCAAATAAAAATTATATTGGTTATGCACATTTGCATAAAAATAAAATAAAATGGAATGTTAGTTCTCCTTAGAAATGTTTCAGTGTTTTAAGAAATCACAAATTTTACCCAACAAAAAAACTTATCACAAATGGTTTAGGTTTATGGTGTTTAACTCCACTTTCAACAATATTTCAGTTATATAGTGGCGGTCAATTTTATTGTTGGAGAAAATCTAAGTACCTGGAGAAAACCACTCCATCGACCTGTTGTAAGTCACTAACAAACTTTATCACATAATGTTGTATCGAGTACACACGACCACAAAGGCCACTGTCACAAAAGGTAGTTGAATAAACATATTGATCAGTAAATTAGACATTTTTCCTTTGATCTCACTGATCTTCTCCTTTGATCTCACCCAGTGATACTGTCAGTATCAATCGACTGACTCTGATACTGAAAAATATCGGTCAGTGTGATGTCACATTATGACGTTGAATACTGATAAAAACAATAACGTCAATTTTGAATTTCTCCACATACATTATCACTAATATCACAGCTCATCCTATCAGACTCACTGCGGTACTAGCGATAATGTCGGTCTCGACCTTCAAAACTGCTGTTATTCTATATATCTATGCTATCATTGCATATCACCGCTAAAGTTTGTGAGTTTGATTCCCGCCCATGCCGTATGTACTTGATTCTACTTTATATGATAGTTTTTCAGTGATTTGTGACAAGTCTCTGGTTTTCTCCACCAGTTAAGGGTCAGAGTTATGATGATTAAGCCACTAGCAACAATATTTCAGTTATATCGCTGTAGTTCCACCAATAAAACTGACTGGCTTGATATAATTCAAATATTGCTGAAAATGGTATTAAATCTGGAATTAAAAATTCCTGTAATTGTTATGAATCGGATGGATTTTTACCAAGCATGTTATTAGCACTGAAAAAGCCCTAAATCAAATGAACAACTAGTGGTAGGAAAAAACAAAATTAATTTGTCAACCATAACACATTAAAATATATAATATAAAAACGAACAACTTGTCATTTTTATGTAACAATAGTACAATAATAAAGAAAAAGTGAAATCTGTCCAAACCGAAAACTGAAAAAAAAAATCCCGTGTAAACTGAACGTCAAATTTATTTTTGGTAATTTAGAGATTTTTCCTGTGATCTAACAAAGTAATATTGTCAGTATCAATGATCTGAATGATACTGAAAACTATCGATTATCGGTCACCGTAACATAATACACATCATGACATTACAAATAACTACAATAATATCTGATTTGAAGGTCTTGACTAACACATCATTCTATCAGATTCATTGTTGATACAGGTGATGTCAGTCTCGACCTTCATAACTGCTGTTACTCTATATATAATGGATATTTCATCAGCCTTATTCAACCATCTATCTATTCTCGTCAAAAACCAGTTGGTTTAATTGATGGATATTTCACCAGACTAAAACATTGATTAAAACGTCTTTTTATTCTCTACACTAAAATTTGTTCAACGTCAGAAGTTGAACAACTGAATTTGTGTCGATTCTTAACAAAAATGGTTGCTCCAAGTAATAGACATTTAACTGGTATCAAATCTGTTAACACATTTTCAATCTCTTTGTATTTTTGAGACATATTAGCACTGTTTAAACTTTCTTTTCATAATTTTACGTGATTTTATCTTTAGTTCAAATTTAAATATCCAATTAAAATCTAGTAAAAACTAGAAATAAACAAGATGAACGGAAGGACAGACAGATGTAAAACAGTATACCCCTCTCCGGTGGATCGGGGTATAAAAATGAATTTTTATTATGATCAAATGTAGACCAACAACTGTAGTTTTTCTCTCTCTCTAAAATCGGTACAAAATACACACAAAAATATACATAAGTAAATATCTCTCTACTGTGTAATCAAACATCCAAACAATTGTTCAAAATACTGTTCGGTTTAGACAAGATTCACTTTAGATGCAGAAAACAGTTGACAAACATTGAAATAAAATTAAAAAAACATGTATAATTTGGAATATATACCTGTACATCTAGCACCATAAGAAACCAGTGTACAAAACTTGTATACATATATAATTAAAAATTCATCAAAATATATATGTAATTGTGACATCTAGACATGCAACATCATTAAAATATTAAATTCTGCATTTCATTTTCTCAAATCTTCATACAAATGTTAACTTTCTACTGAAGACAATAGGGAAAAAACTGAATGTTTGTGCAGGTATTGTGTTGCTTTGCTTATATATGTATTACCGTTGGAGATGGGTGTGCTTGGGGTTTATGGTGCATAACACCACTTTCAACAATATTTCAGTTATATTGTGGCAGTCAGGAAATAGGAGTACTCGGATAAAATCACTAACCTGCCACACCACGTCACTGACAAACTTTATCACATAATGTTGTATCGAGTACACCTCACCATGAGTGGGATTCAAACTCACAATATTAGTGGTGATAGGAACTGATTACATAGGTAGTTGTAAATCCAACTACCATACGATCATGACCATGATGGCCCCTGAAGCCAATTGAAAAAAACCTGAATGGTTGCGTAGGTGTTGTATTGCTTTGATTATGTATTGCCGTTAGAGATCTATTTATCAAGAGGGAGAAGGCTGAGATCTCACCAACCTGTTTAATCCAGCCACATTTTTGAGTAAATCATATTATTTGATGAAATGGCAATTCTTTTGTAGTACAGATATTTTTTTTTATATAAAGTCAACAGTTATCTCCCTTCTTTAAGATGAATTCATTCCTATTTTTGATACGGTGTCTTGATGTTTCAAAATAATAATACACAAGTGTTCATATTATTTGCATAATAATGTCACAAAAACATTCACAAACAAGCACTAAGAAATGGACATACACACATATACACAACATACTAAATAAATTCATAAAGTACTTAAATTAGGAGGAAAGGACATTCATTCAGGCCAGTCTTAAAATAGTTTTAAAAAATATGTACTTGGGGATAGGATACTCTCCAATTACATTTTTAACTTAACATTTTGAAATTCATTCTACAACTGAAAAATACAGGGGTTTAATCACGTCTGTCATTTCTAAATTTATTTTTTGGTGGCAGCCATCATGGATTTTCTATACATTATTCAAAACATTAACTTTATAAATTTGTATTGGCCAAGTGAATTCCAGAATTAAATTGAAGCGTAAAAAGCTTACAATAATGGATGGCAAATGAATACAACAGCTCAGGCCCCGATGCCACAACATTTTTTTTTCTTTGGTAAAATAAAAGGGGTCACACAAGACACTTGCTCTATAATACAGATCCATTCATGTGAAATGTGACTAGGGAAGAAAAAATTAGTAAACAACTAAATATGAAAAAAAAAATGACTGCAGTAAATGCCCTCGTGGTTTTCATGTTAATTTATAACAAAAAAAATTATTATGCAAACGGAATTTTAATTTTTCATTATGACTGGCAACATACAAACTGAAATTGACAACACTGATCAAATGTTTTATGAAGTCACAAATTTTGAACACATTTAATTTTTGGTAATGTATGGTACAAGCTTCCATCTGTTACAGTAGTACTGGTTCAACTTACATAAAATGAAGATAAGAGTAACTATAACCATCTAGTTCTACAGGGGGTATACTTTCAAACTTCATGAGAACATTCTGATTTTAGGAGATCTGCAACAGAATCTTGAAAGTGAAAGACATAATATTTATATTATGGAGAGAGCAGTATAATCTAAATTAGATGCTCCTTGTATCTTTTTAAGAAAAAAATGGGTGATACACTAATATCTAAAAACATCCCTTTTGAGACCATTCTTGTCTGGTAACCTTTCATTCATTTGACCGTCCAATCATATGCAAGAAAGTTAAATATATTTGACCAA
Source organism: Gigantidas platifrons (assembly GCA_002080005.1). NCBI lineage: Eukaryota > Metazoa > Mollusca > Bivalvia > Mytilida > Modiolidae > Gigantidas > Gigantidas platifrons. The sequence continues at coordinate 258,041 of MJUT01019894.1, read as the reverse complement.
TCGGACAACAGCTCTTTACATGTTCTCAATTTTGATACCTAAAGATTTAGTCAGCTTGTTGCTGATTGGTTGCTTGAAAATATGAACTAGATCACATACAGGATGTCGTTAGATGTTAGTGTATTACCCAAGAAAAAGTTTAATAAAGATACACAACATTAATTTTAATTAGACTGGGAGAGATCAGTCCTCATATTAAAGTGTACAGAAATAATTTTACTGGCAAAATCTTATTTGAGTAGAGAATCATTTTAAAATACCTCCTATATATTTCAATAAAAAAATATTTTTATTATCGCTATTTTGTTTATTTTCCCTTTGATGTTTAAAACCGATACTGTAAATTCAGAAATTATTGCGATGTTTTTATTATTGCGAAAAATGCGACTGATGTGAAATCGCAATAATTAAACCTCGCATTTCGGAATCATAAGTATCCATTTGTACTGGAGGACTTCATGCTTCGCAATAATAAAAATTGCAATCCGTGAAAATTTTCGAAGATCGCAATAATAAATGAACACAATAATTTCTGAATTTACAGTATATTTCATATCACGTAAGCACATGAGATGATTCCAATCATCGCTAATCGCTAAGCGTAGTCAAGGACGCACGTAGTAGTATCTTGTTTTCTAATATGACGTTATAATGACGTCACATTACCAAATTCTTGATAATTAAGTGATTAACGATATAAAATATTAATTGTGTTTAAAAAAAATGTCAGTATCTCAACAAAAATTATTTAATTATGAATACAAAATAGTGATAAAATAATTAAAGATGTTTTTTAAAACTCGAGGTCGTTTCTCAGTCATCTCTCATCTCAGGACTTAGCCCTTCGATGAGAGATGACTGAAAAAAGTCCTCTCGTTTTAAAAAACATCGTTAATCACTTATTATCATAAATTTGTAAAAAAAAAAAATATATATATGGCAATAACATGTAAAATACATATATTGGATCATCGTGTGATATCCAAGATACACATGTAAAAACATGCTCAAAACAACACAAAATTATCAAGATTATTTTCAAAAAAGCTATTACAAATACATACACATGAAAATATTTTTGACATGGAATAAAATGTAAGGATATGATTGTCAAGAAGGGATACATATATTCAAATGTACAGCTTCAACTTTTTGTAGTCATTTATCTGGTGTACATTATACAAACGCCATGGCTGGCTAGAGACTATTTTGCACCTCAGGCAAAGCCAGTTACTTGCATACCCCCGGCCTTCCCCCAAATGCTAACTTAGATTTCTTAAAAAAGACTTGCTGAAAAAAAAACACAAAATGTGAAATAGATTTTTCTTAAAACAATAATTTGCATAAATCAATGCCACTATAAGGTTGAGCTCTGTGTTCCTCCGAGGTCTGCAAACTAGGCAGCTGCCTAGTTGGCATTGGCCTTATGGTAGCACCTGCCCTTATCATAGCACTGTTACAAGGTTTTATGGAGAACAGGACAGTAGTACTGAACGAGGCTAAAAGCTGAGCATACATGCTCACATTTATCATGTCAAAGTGCTGTCATTGTTTTATTACATAAGCTACATTTATTTTAAACAGGGCAGGTTTTTTGTCTATTGAATATGACGCCTAGTGCAATAAGACATAAACATGTGAGGTTTTTAAATCATTAACATTGATTGAGTACAATATGATAATTCTGTAATTCACAGTGCTATATAATAAAAAAAAAAGGGGGGGACAATGTGACACATTTTAGACCAAAATAATTGTGAATAAAATAGACTTTATGTAATACATGTAAATATATATATTGCTTTAATGTAAAAACATGATAAAATACCCTCTTGATATACAAATACATATATTACAAGAAAAATTACATTACAAAGTACATGTATCCAATACTGATTTATATAAAATATCTCAAATGATGTAGAAAAAGAAATTGCATTTGAAATATAAATTTTCACTGGCCGAAATAAGAAAATAATAATAATATGATTTTTGAAATATACTCTAATTTCTAAAAATTAGGTAATTAAAATATTATACAAATTTGTTTACAAAATAACATTTGATTTTTTTTAACCAACAACATCATATAAAAGCAGTTTCGAAACGGTAAAAATAAGGTGGCTGTACCGCGAAAATTGTCTTGAGGGACGTCTCCAATGAGAGACGCCCCTCTCTAAAGAGAACGATTTTAAAATGTCACAACTTTTCATTGACTATGTAGAATAAACCTGTCTTAAAAAAGACCATATTTGGGAGGAAATTACATTTTCAAGCAAAATTAAATTATTTTAAATTATCATTTTTAAATTTTATAACCAGTGAATTACATTATTATTAAGAAATAAAATTTAATTTTTACTAAACATGAATTATAACATACCTACATCTTGATATAAATTAACCTACATTTTATAAGGCCTCAATATTATATTGTAAAGCTCATATTACCAATATTACTACATGCCCATCAATTTATCTTTGGCAAAATTTGGAAGAACTACATTTGTACTTTAATTTTATCAACCTTTTTAATTTTCTCTAACATTTCTCTAAAAATATAATATTATATTACTGTTATACTGTGGAAAATTCGTCTTTTCTCATTTTTCCTCTATGAGTTGATTATGAAGATCCATTAAACCTTTAAAATACTTGACAGTCTTGACTTTAAGTTCTAACGTAGCATCTTCATCACAGATAAAAATTGTACGTGGATGTTGTTGGAATGCCGAGACGGTCCACATGTGATTTATCCCTTCCTCAATGGCTTTGTGTAATGCATAAGCTTTATGTGCCCCTGTAATGAGTATCATTACCTGCAAAAACAAGTTTGTAATTATTACATGAGTTAAAAGAGGAACAGCTGTATGCAACAAAAGTCCTTTTTCTAAGAGGGTTATGGTTAGTATTTAACGCCACTTTCAACAATATTTCAGTTATATAGTGGCGGTCAGTTTTATTGGTGGAGAAAGCTGAAGTACCTGGAGACAACCACCAACCTGTCGCAATTCACTGACAAACTTTATCACATAATGTTGTATCGCTTAGTCTAAAGAGATGTTGGGATTGTAGAGGTGCTGCCATGGATATCACATAATATACAATAGAGGTATATTGTCGGAAAAATTAAAATCATTGGTATGAGCTTTAGAAACAGGTAGAAAATTGTGCCTTTTGTATGATTTCTCGGTGGGTGCAAAGTAATTTTATTTTGACTAATAATGTATGCATAGTGATTATCCTGCAATGTCAAAAAGTTCAAAATACTAGTAACTGCCAAATACTGAAAAGAGCCAACACAAGCCTCGTGTAATGTTGTATCGTGTATACATCACCTGAGTGGGATTCAATCTCACACTTGCCGAGGTGATAGGCAGATTGCATAGATAGTTGTAAATCCAACTACCATACGATCACGATGACCCCGGATAACAATTAATATGACATAAAACTTTGTAATTTAATACAAATTGGGAAGGTAACAAATTTATTAGAGTGTATGTTTATTGAAAAGGGGGGAAAAAATTTCCCACTGAAGACATTTAACTTATTCTTTTCACCTCTTTAGCATCCATGACAGTCTGAACTCCAACTGTCAGAGCTCGTGTTGGCACTTGTGAGAGATCACCTCCAAAAAACCTAGCATTGGCTATAATGGTGTCTTTATTTAGTGTCTTGATGCGAGTCCTGGAAACCAAACTGGACCCTGGTTCATTGAAGGCTATGTGACCATCAGGTCCAATACCTTAAAAACAAATAAAAAATATGATGAAAGTCATTGACAAGTATTCTTTGTTGGACAGTAAAAAAATACATTGATCATTGTTGTGATACTTCTTTAATGAAAAAGTACATACATAATTATTCAAATAGAGTGAATAAGAGAGTGATTGTTTATAGTCAACGCCAAGTTACAGTTTGATGAGATGATAATGTTTGTTTGTACTAGATTACCACACTTAGTTGAATTTTTATAATGCTAGCTCGTGCTTGAAACAACAATCCGCAGGTAGATGTGAACCTCCATTCGAACACATTATTCTGATTCTGAGCCAACCAGTATTTGCTTTGCTACTTTATACTGCATGCTTAGCTCAGTTATATCATGACGAGAACAAGTTAATCTTCAATGAAATGGTGATGAGGTCTGCTCTGTACTAGACCACTATGTTTAGTTGGATTTCATAGTGCTAACTCACTGGAACAACAGTCAGCGGATAGACATGTCGGCCTACTCTGACACATTATCCTGATTCCGAGCCAACCAGTCTTTGCTATTTCTCCTTGATGCTGCATGCTTAGCGGAGAAGCAACAAATACCAATTTTATAGTCTTTGGTTTGAACCGATCAGGTCGCACCCACGATCTACCACACTTGAGGCGAGCATGCAAACAATTCAACAACGATGCATATATATATATATTAAGGATCTGTAATATATTGGAATTTATGTTTAAAAACCTAATAATGAATGGGGTAGCAGGGCTCACGTTGGAGGGCGATTCGGGTGAAGAAGTCGCCTTGTGGCTGCTCACTTCGCTTTGTACTAGTGCCAAAAGAGAAGTGGAAGTCGCCCTGTAATTTTACCAAGTCGCTTTGCTAATTTGAACTGTTTTAACAGTAAAGCATCGATATATTTTTACAACAAATTTCCGTTTTTCAAACCGCCATTGTAAAGGGACGTAATCAAAACAGTTACGAATATGTAAGCTGTACTACGGATCTGTACTCGGGAAAATAACGTCGGTATTGTTTTGGACTTTCTTTTTGTTCATGATTTTTTTACATACATATGTTGTTTTAAATCTGTATAATTGTTGTTCATATTAAATGAAGTCACAATTAAGACCGCCATTTTTGTTTACATGTAAGTTGTTCACGTGATGATTTATTATTGTTGTTTTGGTTTATTTTGGTTTATTTCTTATTCATATTAAATATTCAAAATTGCTTACCGTTTTAATCTTTCAGTTTTATAAATAAATAATCGTGATTTTGAAAATTGTTGAATTATGAAGTACTGGTTCCCAGCATATATTTGTCAACATTCGTTTAACATGCAGTAACAGATCAAGGTAAACACATGCTGATTGTGTGATTAGGCTATTTATAGCTTTCTGCGAATGATTGAAGTTGAATTTTATCGACAATATTCTATTATACGATAGTCGAATAAGTGGAGTCGACTGTATAGTGCAAAGAACATCAGTAAATATTGCATTGTGTGTTTTTTTTTTATATTACATATACATTTGTATTTATCTTATCTCATGTATTGTCATTCTATCTATGTGTGACTTGTTTGAAACAATGCTGATGTCGAAATAAAATTTATTATTCAATTTCATTTCTTTATTATTTATTGGACAATAGTTGACTATCATATATGTGCCTTTATCATCTGCAAGACAAAACAAAGAATCTGAAAAGGGTTTATTTAATACAAACAAACAAACAAAAAACAAATACAAGGACATATGTAAATCAGAGAGATGATATGTTAACAAATACAAGGACATATGTAAATCATAGAGATGATATGTTAACAAATACAAGGACATAGGTAAATCATAGAGATGATATGTTAACAAATACAAGGACATAGGTAAATCAGAGAGATAATATGTTAACAAATACAAGGACATAGGTAAATCAGAGAGATGACATGTTAACAAATACAAAGACATATGTAAATCAGAGAGATGATATGTTAACAAATACAAAGACATATGTAAATCAGAGAGATGACATGTTAACAAATACAAGGACATAGGTAAATCAGAGAGATGACATGTTAACAAATACAAGGACATA
>MJUT01019894.1:195036-242413 GCA_002080005.1 Gigantidas platifrons | reverse complement strand
TTTTTTTTTGTGTTTAATGTCCAAAAATAGGTAAAACAAATATTAGCAGCTAAAACCATGACAGTATCGGTTTTATTTTACATCAAAAATTGAATTCCTGGGAACCCTTAGAATTAAATTAAATTAATCCGTAATCACGACTGATCGAGTTTACTTTCACTTTGAGTTTCACATATTTACTTTTACATGTACTTTGATAACGTTTTTTTTTTGCCACCGGTACCTAAAACTAATAATGTAGTAAACAAAATATACCGTTTTTCATCACGTAGGAGGTTCTAGATATAACAACTGCTTTTAAAACATTTGTATACAGGTGTTTATTGATATGATATAAGAAAATTCACAAGTAGAAAACTTGTATTGTCATGAGACATTATTTTGCTCATTTGAAATATGGAGGTCACCTGGATAAAAGGCATAATTTACAACCTATAAGGGACTAAAACAGTAAAATCTGATATATTTTGTTCAGGAATATTTATATCAAAGCACTGAAATGAGTAACAGTCAAAAAGATATTAAAATAAATTAATTTAGATTTTTTTTAAACTGGAAACAAAATTGATTTTAAATTCGGAAATTTAAAAATCTTTAAAGTTGGATATTTCTTTTATTTTCAAAGATATTTTCAAAAATAAAACTGTTTTGAAAACGATTTGTCAAGGTCTTTGACATGACATCAAGCTTTAATGTTTTTTTTCACAGCCCAAAAATCATGTTCCATTGCTAATAACTGCATCGGTGGTGTAATGGTAGCGTGCTCGCCTCGACGGCTCGAGTGCACAGGCACTTGTTTCTGTCAATGGGGAACTCTTCCTCCCTCTTACTATTACAAGGTGCTCAGCTATTTATTTTGAAAAAAAATGGACACCTTCGCTTCACGCTATTTTATGGTATTATTTACGCTTAAAATACACCCTACCTTATAGCAGTCGCTCCTAAATACATTTATCTTCATCAATATCCACAATTTTCATACCCTTCATAGTGCCCTATGACATACATAATGATTTAAAATACACAAATGTGACCTCTTCACGACTAGACAAATCTCACCATATTAACTTCCGGTTAAATCGAGCGGTAAATTTGAAGCTTCAAATGCAATTGGTTATGTGTAGAATCGAAAGCGAAAGTAAGTCAAATTTCCATTAAATTTTATTTAACAAGAAGTGTGGTTTGTAATGACTTGTAGTATCCATTTTAGAAAAATACATAAATGATCAAATACACAACAAATTTTTTTTAGATGCATTTTATTTTATTTACATATATTCATTCTGACCTGAACCGGAAGTTAATATGGTGAGATTTGTCTAGTCGTGAAGAGTTCACATTTGTGTATTTTAAATCGTTAGGTATGTCACAGGGCACCATGAAGGGTATGAAAATTGTGGATATTGATGAAGATAAATGTATTTAGGAACGACTGCTATAAGGTAGGATGTATTTTAAGCGTAAATAATACCATAAAATAGCATGAAGCGAAGGTGTCCATTTTTTGTCAAATAAAGAGCTGAGCACCTTGTAATAGTAAGAGGGAGGAAGAGTTCCCCATTGATACAATGTAGAAACAAGTGCCTGTGCTCGAGTGTGGTACTGGTAGATAGTGTGTTGGAGCCCCTAAGACCAAAGACTATTAAATTTGTATTTTTTGCTTCTCTGCTAGGCATGCAGCAATAATGGGACAGGGCAAAAAGACTGGTTGACTCGGAATCAGGATAATGTGTCCGAGTGGGGCGACATGTCTATCAATAGACTGTTGTTTCAGCGAGCTAACGACTATAAAAAATCCAACTAATTGTGTTTGTCTTGTACAAAGCGGACCTCATCATCACTTCAAGGAAAATTAATTTGTTCTCGCCATGATATATAGCTGAAAAATTGCAGAGTTGGTGTTAAACAACAATCGCTCATTTCTAAACAAATATTGGTAATGGTTAGGGTCTTCGCTTCAAGTGTGGTAGATCGTTTGTTCAAGGACTGATCAGTTCAAACCAAAGACTATGCAATTGGTATTTACTGGTTCTTTGCTAAGCACATGTAACATGACAGAGTTTTTGAAAGAATAAGATTTCTGCCAGACATGAGGTCCTGCAAAAAATAAACATTTGGAGGACCTACTGGATATCTGCTGGACCTGTTCTTGCCCTTTATCCGGCATGCCAAAAAATTATGTTAGACATAGGTATACCACTAATTGTGACTGCAGGACCCTGGCAAATTATGCCCTAAGGTCCTGCAAGTCCTGTGAATTTCAAAAACACTGACATGATTTTAGATGTATCCACAATAATTAAAACCCAAGGCAGACATTTTGAAAAAAAAATTCAATATGCAGGTCATGCACCCAATAATTTTCTGAAATATTGTGCAGGACCTGAATTTGAAGTTATTTTTTAGAACCGGAATTTACAAAATTCTAAAATTTAAACGGAATCGGTGATGGGAACAATAAAAACCCGACCCACCATGTTTTCAAATATAAACACACGAAATGGTCGCATTGATGCATCACAGCCAGTTTAAACTATAAAAATACAATGATTAATAGAATTACCATGGAAACCGTTGCATGTTTAAGAAGTAAATGTCATTTGAAGCAGAATCTAATTCCGAGTTGACCGTGATCGTTCCGGCATACCAGTCCAGTTGCATTTCCAATTTCCGGTGCAAAACAAAATACACCAAAAAAAAATTTGTCGGACACCCGGACCGGCATACTTGGCAGTATTAGCGGTCCTTGTGATTTTCTGCCCGCTCAGTCCGACAAATTTAAAATAGTCTGCCAAGGTTGATATTGTTGGGGTTGATTTATATCTATATAGTGTGACATGTTTGACATCCTCCAGGCTCAATCTTTGCTTTTGATCATTTAAAAGTTTTACATGCTCATATGGTTCATCAGAACAATTTGTCTTAAATAATGTGAATTTTATACTGACAAGAGTCTTAACCATGCAGTTTCAATTTGTAAGAGGTAGCAGCACAAATATATGTCTTAAAAATAACAACTTTACATTTCTTAACATTATCAGTGCATTTTCTTTTCATTTTCCAAAAGCATGTGAAATGCACATAAACTCCAAGATTCATCAACAAGGTCCTTCATACAGATACTTTGCGACCACCAAACCCCCTCTATTTGTCTCATTACCAAGGCTCTACCCTGTATCAGCTTTAGACATCGGAAATCCTGTAAACTCCTTTCTAATTCTCAAAAACAGTCAAACCTGTATATAAAGGGCACTCAAGGGAACCCAAAACTGTAGCCTTTATGAGCAGCTGCCTTTTATATACAGATTAAAAATAAGATAATATAAACTATTCATTAATTGGAAAAATGAGGCTTCCCTTTATGGACAGTGATTTGTTAAATAGAGGTCCCGGGTCATCATGGTCATGACCACTTACGTTTTGAGTTTGAATCCTGCTCAGGCCTCATAGCGAGGTGCACTTGATGCAACATTATGTGATAAAATTTGTCAGTTACTTGCCGCAGGTCGGTTTTCTCTGGGTACTCGGGTTTCCTCCACCAAATAACTGAAATATTGTTGAAAGTGATGTTAAACACCATAACACAAGCCCTATATAGAGGTGCTCTTTATTGGGTCGTTTTAGGCATTTGATAATGATGAAACCTTTAAACAATTTCTATTGTCCTATTTAATAGAGAACTTGAATTATCTATTTCTTTTATTTATTAATAAATATTCATTGAAAATCTGTGTGATGAAAATGTTCTATAAATGAATTATATTTTTAGATTTGAGACTACTTGAAGCTGTAAAAGACAGAGACAACAGTACTTTAGAAAGGTCAGATAGTCACAAAATTACTGGTTTACTTTTTTATATATATATATATATATACAGTCAAACCTGTCGTAACGGTCACCTGCTCATAACGTTCATTTTCGTGCTCTCCAGGTGCGCATTTTACTATTTATTTTAATACGATATAGCGGTCACCTGTTCATTGTGGTCAGCGGTCACCATTTATAAGTAATTTTCAGCGTAAAACCTTTGTATAACGGTAAATTTTATTTTAAAAATAATACCGGAAATGATTTCGGAAGATTGGTATTTTTCTCAAATGCACCAAAAATCCTGAGGTGTTACAAAATATATTGACTAATTTAATTAACTAAATAAACATACACCATGCATGCATTTTGTGAATAGTAATTAGTATTAGACAATATAGGTATGGTGTCTTTTCATATGAGATTTATTTGGATGAGGCTAAGAAACAGGGGTACTGCGAGGCTCTGCCGAGCAGTCCCCCTGTTTCGTGCCGAATACAAATAAATCTCATATAAAAAGACATCATACCTATATTGTTTTTATACTGCAATACTAACATTTTTTCTCACTGTTTTCTATATAAAAAAAATAATTAAAATTCGTATTCCCCGTCATGGGCCCCATTTAAAAAATGCTTTATACAGGACATTGTCCAGTATAAAGCAAAAGTTCCAAAAAGGGGTGTGGCCTAAATGCTTTATACAGGACATTGTCCAGTATAAAGCAAAAGTTTATGCGACCTCCTTTATCAATGCTGTAAAGTTACCAATTGCAGTATAAAATGATATAAAAGACAGTTTATCCCCGGGCGTTATTGGGGATTTTTATTCATTAAGAGAAAATTCACTCACCAAAAATATTTTGTATCTAGTGCATCATGTCAAAATCATCAACATCCGTAAATAGGAAAGCTTTGAAATTTGACAACAAAGTTAAAGCGATCAATCATTGTGATGTTGGGAAAAGTTGTCGGGCTGTGAATGAGGAGATGGGTGTTGGTTATACCCAGATAATAAACATTCTTTAAAGAAAACGTGAGATTCTTTACGATTTTGAAAACAATGTTCCCAGTTCAACATCGCGTTACTGGAAATTGTACTTTTGTTTATTAAATATCTTTATTTATTTATTTGTATGTCTTATTCAAATCATATCATGTTGAGATAATTTCGTCAACAATAAATGTAAACCAGAGTAAAATTACGACAGGAACAAAATAACAAGTAAAACATTATTAAAAACATAAGATGTAATGAGAAATGTTTATTTACAACTAACGTGCAATATTTTGTCAATCTCCCCCATGTGACCACTATAGACAGGTTTGACTGTATACAGTATTATTAATTTTGACAAAAAAACTCTTGATAAGTGTTGTACATTATATGTTATTCAGGTTCTAGACAAGGTATACAGTCATTCCCCAGGTCTGTCGGACATGTGGCAATGTCCGGTAAACATTGGTTTGGTCCATTAAAAGGTTATTCATTACTGGACAAAATGACCAGTAAGAATCTGAGCACCTCCTTTGTGAAGTATGTGAATGTCCTGTAAACTTGATGCTGGGTCCAGTAATATAAATTCATACTCCTTTACTGGACCGAATGCCCGTTCAGCTTCAATTTACCTTAGGAATTACTGGGTATATAATGTCGCATTCCCTGCTTCAGATTTATATGGCTCGGTGTACATAAATCTGAAGCCGGGAAAGTGACATTTTATACCCTGTGTAGAACCTGAATTAAACTAGTATATAATAGTGCATTGCTTTTAATTAAAAAAATTTAAACATTTTTATGCCATTTTTAACATTACAGAAAATCTGTTTCCGTGTCGGACATTATTTTTGTATGTAGAATACGTTAAATACATCAACATCCGTTACGTCAACGTGATGACATTTCAGCTCCATACTAAGTGTTTCATGGAAGAACAGGTTTAATTAATGACCATGGAAAGCTGTAATAACATAGAAAATCAGTGCTAGAGTAGACAGCAGAGTGATTACATGATATTTATCTACAGCTACAGCCGTATACATAGCCTGATGTACCAGGTCTGGCATACAATGAAAATACAGCATTTTTCTATAAACCATAATATAAGTATCTAGAAGTTTAGGTACATATATAAGGGATTCAATATTATTTCAAGTCATGGGGGATAGTCAATCACAGAAAAATAGAGTGAATACAGTTAAGTCTTTCAACTTGTGACGATAGCAGCCCTCGAAATGAAAATTTGAATTTACTGGTCTGAATCAGATTCTTGAATTTATTTTATATGTATATATCTAAATAAAAACTGAAAATTTTACTAGTCTGAACAAAGTTTCACTGGTCTTGGGCTGGAGCTCATCGTGAGGACTGCGATAGTGATCTATTATTTGCTTTTAGCATTGGCTGGATGGTTGAAGCACATTTTAAGTTAAAATTTTGAATTTTCTTTATAGATTAATTGGAAGTGGAGTAGATGTGAATAAACGACACCGATTAGGATGGACGGCACTACATGTAGCTGCGATCAACAAAAATTTAAAGTATGTACTTCGTCTTATTAAGCATAAAGTGATGATTTTCTATTTTGAAGATTTGAAAAAAAATATTTTTAAAAACAAAAATATGAATTAACTGGTATATATCTACATAATTTACAGTGTGATGAAACCTTGTGAGGCCAAAAAAATAATACTGATGTTTCAGCTAATATTTTTGAAAAAATATAGAGATAAGTAGGAAAAATGTTTTAATTTTTTAAGGTTTACCTATGTAATATACAGGACAAAGATCTGACTAACAGTGCTTGTCCAAATATGGCAATAAAAATTTGAGGATAGGCATGACAAATTAAGCTTGTTAGGGGCTTTATTATGCCTTATAGGAAAACCCTTCTGTTATGCCACATATTACATACAGTATTAGAACACCTTGTGATCAAGTGAAAAAGAAAGCACATTAAATTTAAAACCTTGTTATAGTGGCACATATAGTGTAAGGTAGCCTCATTATAATGTTACATCCAAAACACATTATCCTGATTCCAAGCCAACCAGTTTTTGCTCTTACTCCTCAAAGCTGTGTGCTAAGAGGAGAAGCAGCAAATACCAATTTTATAGTCTTTGTCTGATAGGACCGAGGCCCAAACCAGCGATCTACAGCACTCACGATGAGCACACTAACCATTACACCACCGACAAGGTTCAAATGATATGAAGTGAAAACTGACATAAATATATATGTTGGTAAAAATTTATAATGTAATAATCAAAATGTGGTTTTTAACTTGTCAGGAAATATATAGGGAAACATTTTACAGAGATGATGTCAATAGCTCTTGTCTTTTTCTAATATAATTTTGAAATAACCTACCATGTACTGGTAACTATTAATGTTATTCTGAAAAATGTGCATTCATTTTGTATATCACCGGAACTGAACAGTGAACCCATTAAAGCAATATAGTTCGAACTATAGTCAAACCTATCTAATGTGACCTTCCAAAGGAAATAGGGTCACATAAGACAGGTGGTTGCTAAATACAGGTTTAATTCATATGAAATGCATTGCAAATGGAAATTAATATAAAAGTTACATAATACAACTTATTGCTTAATAGAGGTGGTCACTAATGAAGATTTGACACTATATTTCAGAGCTGTAGAATTACTTTTAAAGAATGGAGCTGACCCCAATATTGGTGATGATTATACAAATTACTTGAGAATAGCTAGGGAAAAGGGTTTTAATGCTCTTCAAGGTATATTTCTTGATGTGTTCAAATTATATTGTAAACCAAATTAATTTGACACCTTAATTGCATGTTGCATTTTCATACCTGAATGATACAGGTAGTTTGTGGTTACAAATTGTGTCAGATTATATGTTAATTGTTTTTCTTAATTACATGTTTTTCTCCTTGAACAAGTAACAAAAATCACAGATGAAGATTAACTGACTTACAATAGTGTGATATTAATCATTATTACAAACATATAGACACTATTTTCATTCATGACACTCGATTGTCTGGATGAGTGTAAATTTGAGTTCAGGTCCAGGTATGACATGTTACAAGTGATAAAGCTAATCAGATGTCACTGATGAGTCATGCTTCAAGCTATTTTTACTGATCGTTTCCCCTAGTACAAGACAACAGTTTTTGTCCCCTGACTCTTCGTCGAAGGGGACTATAGAAATGGGTGTCGTCTGTCCGTCCATGTGTTTGGTTTCCAGATGATAACTTGTGAATGAAGTCAGATTGAAGCTAGGTGTGGCATGTAAGTGTATCTTATGAATATCTAGGTCAGGTTCAACAATGACAATTTTTCGACAATTTTTACTAGAGTTGTGCCCCTTTTTATACCTCAAAATTGCTAAATATTTGGTTTCTAGATGATAACTTGGGAACAAATAATCAGATTGAAACTAGGTTTGGTATGTAAGTGTATCTCATGAATATCTAGGTCAAGTTCAATAGCGATCATTTTTCGACAAATCTTACCAGAGTTACATCCCTTTTTATACTTCGTACATGTGTCCCGAATTGGTTTCCAGATGATAACTTGTGAATGAAAAGTCAGATTGAAGCTAGATGTGGCATGTAAGTGTATCTTATGAATATCTAGTTCAAGTTTGATAATGACAATTTTTCGACAATTTTTACTAGAGTTGTGCCCCTTTTTATGCCTCAAAATTGCTAAATATTTGGTTTCCAGATGATAACTTGGGAACAAATAGTCAGATTGAAACTAGGTTTGGTATGTAAGTGTATCTCATGAATATCTAGGTCAAGTTCAGTAGCGATCATTTTTCGACAAATCTTACCAGAGTTACATCCCTTTTTATACTTCGTCCATGTGTCCCAAATTTGTTTCCAGATGATAACTTGTGAATGAAAAGTCAGATTGAAGCTAGGTGTGGCATGTAAGTGTATCTTATGAATATCTAGTTCAAGTTTGATAATGACAATTTTTCGACAATTTTTACTAGAGTTGTGCCCCTTTTTATACCTCAAAATTGCTAAATATTTGGTTTCCAGATGATAACTTGGGAACAAATAGTCAGATTGAAACTAGGTTTGGTATGTAAGTGTATCTCATGAATATCTAGGTCAAGTTCGATAACGATCATTTCTCGACAAATCTTACCAGAGTTGCATCCCTTTTTATACTTCAAAATTGCTAATTTTTTTGGTTTCCAAATTAACTTGTCAACAAAAAGTCAGATTGAAACTAGGTTTGGTATGTAAGTGTATCTCATGAATATCTAGGTCAAGTTCGATAATGATGATTTTTCGACAAATCTAACCAGAGTTACTCCCCTTTTTTTTACTTCAAAATGGTCCTTGGGTCAGGTCCCCTTTCAGAATTATTTTAAGTCAGGTGAGTGATACAGGCTCACCTGAACCTCTAGTTTACAGTAGTTTCAAAATTTAATCTTACCATATAACCTTGGTGTCGGGGGACCAGTGGCCAACGGCCTTTTATTTTTCAATATTAGGTAGCTTCAAAATTGATAGTGGTTGGTTTGTTGGTTGGTTTTATGGTGTTTAATGCCACTTTCAACAATATTTCAGTTATATTGTGGGTGTCGGTTTTATTGGTGGAGGAAACCAGAGTACCTGTAGAAAACCACCTACCTGTCGCAAGTCACTGACAAACTTTATATCACATAAAGTCATATCTAGTACGCCTTGCCTGAGCCGGGTTCAAACTCAAAACGTTAGTGGTGATTTGCACTGATTGCATTTGTAGTTATAAATCCAACTACCATACGATCACGACCACAACGGGCTCAAAATTGATAGTGTAAACAGTAATAGCTTGGAAATTACATGTACATTGTAGTTAAAGAATTTTGTGCAGTATTTATACCCTCCGCAACGAAGTTGTAGGGGGGTATACTGGTTTCACCATGTCCGTCCGTCTGTCTGTAGACAAATCCTATGTCGTACGATAACTTGAGTTGTGTTTCTTAGAATCTTTTAAAATTTTATCAGCTGTTTACTGGTGAAGAGAGGAGGATCCCTGTCATTTTTGACGATTTTCACTTTTGCCGTTCCAGAGTTATTGGACTTGATAAGACGGAAAATAAGATTTTTACCCTATGTCGTATGATAACTTTAGTAGTGTTTCTCAGAATATTTTGAAATTTTATCTGCAGCTTACCGGTGAAGAGAGGAGGATCCCTTTCATTTTTGACGATTTTCACTTTTCCCGTTTCAGAGTTGTTGGACTTGATATGACGGAAAATAGGATTTTTAACCGATGTCGTTTGATAACTTGAGTAGTGTTTCTCAGAATGTTTTGAAATTTTATCAGCAGCTTATCGGTGAAGAGAGGAGGATCCCTTTAATTTTTGACGATTTTCACTTTTGCCGTTCCAGAGTTATTGGACTTGATATGACGGAAAATAGGATTTTTATCCTATGTCATATGATAACTTGAGTAGTGTTTCTCCGAATATTTTGAAATTTGAACAGTAGTTTACTCATGAAGAGAGAAGGGTCTCTTTCATTTTTGATGATATTCACTTTTATTGTTCCAGAATTAGGGGCCTTATATTTTATACAATGTCATAGGAAAATTTTAGTAGTGTATGATGGAATCTGGTGAAACTTTACTAAATAATCATTGGCTGGGTAATAGAGGAGAGTCCCTTTCATTTTTTGTCGGAACAGTTAATCAGTACTGTTTTGGTTATGGAAATAGGTTGGACAGATGTGGGGAGCGGGGGTTATATCTTAGTGAACTGTCCTCACAGTAATACTAGTTAATTATTAACAGTAAGATACTTCAAACTAAAGTTGATTTGAAATCCCTACTGGCTCATGTTCATTTCTACAGAAATTATGACTATTTGCACATTTTTCCACAACATTTTCAGTAGATGGTACCTATTTTGTGTAATTAACTCTTCTTACAATTTACAACGAAATAACTTGAAGCATGTAAACAGTTGTCAGCAATATTTGAAGATATGCAAATGCCTTTTTACTGATGATAATCAATTTTTTTTCTCGAAATTATTACATTTAAACAACGATGATAATCAAATTTTTTACGAAATTATTGCATTTGATCTGGTCCATTTCTCAAAATATTGTTGAAAATGGCATTAAACACCCTAACCCTAACCCCTTACACACACGTTGAAGATGTGCGTCTGATGTTATAAATCCACCTTGAAAGTTTGAATTGAGATTTTACAATTACCAACCTTCTTGTCCATGTTATATTGAACATATTGAGCACATTTGCAACCTGACCATTTCTATACCTGGATTGTTTTTACTGATGTTTGTTAATTATGTAAAATTAGGCCTAATTTGACCAAGATTATTGTTTGAAAATCTTCCACACGACCAACTCTAAATGATAAAGAAAGGTACATCAGTAATTTTTATTCATGATCAGTGTTTCAGCTAGACTTTGAAATCTTCAGAACAATTGCCAGTTTTATCAAAATTTCTTCTCAGGACATTCTTTAATAATTAAACTAATTTTTATAAATTTCTTCAGGCCAATCTGAGATATAGGTGGGCATATGTCCTGAGACCGGTGTCTAGCTGAATCACTGCATGATATTAATAAAGCAAAGAGTTATTTTGTATATTCATATATACATGAAATAGCACCAATAATTACTATTAATATCTTTTGAACAGTGATGTTGGCAAGAGAAGAGGAATTTAGTGACCGTTTAAACAGACAAGCTACTTTCCAAGGATGTACAGCTTTACATTATGCTGTGTTAATAGATGAGGATAGAATTGTTAGAGCCTTATTGGAGGCAGGTAATTGTAAAACCACCATCCTTCTATTTTTTTGTATTTAGAATATTATACATGCTTAAAAATGTAATCTTGCTTTTTTCATTGAGTAAGAAATTGCCGATAAAAAAGATCAGTTTTCATTTTCAGATTTGTGTTGTTAAATCCTTGTAATATGTTAAGAAACCTATATGGTTTAATTCCTATGATATAAACAAAACATTCTACACCAGCTGATGACTAATTTTTAATCATTGCAATCGTTTTTGTCAGGATATTGCCAAAATAAGCAACTCTAGAGCAAAGAAAGTAAAAGCAGTGCCACCTATGATCACGGAAGTTCGGATCTCGCTGGTCCTGTACTATTACATTTTCCTCTATGAATGTGAATTAAATATTCAGAGATGAAAGTTTTCTTGTGATCAGTGGCTTTCCGCTTTTTTTAACAGAATATTCGGGGGAAAACAGAATGTGTCAGGCTTCAGGTCCAAACAGCTAGAATTTGATGGTTTCTAGGCACTGTATAAGGGGTTTCCTCTTTTATTATCAGTGGGCACTTTTGAAGTATTACCATTCTTTTCTTTATTAAGGAAACAGTATTAAGGAATTGGCTGTCTACTACAAAGGCAGTAAATGAAGTGATCAGATAGATCTTATTCTTGTACTTGACTGTTCCAATTGTGAAGCTGATTTCTGGAGACCTGACCAAACTTAAAAATTAAGGAATTTTTTTTTCAGGAGCAGATCCAACTGTTGAGAACAAAAATGGACATAAACCTATGGATTATGTTAAAAGTGACAGAGTTAAGGAAATATTACAAACTGCCAAGCAAAAGGTACATAGTAATAACGCCAGAATCTGAAAAATTACATCTGACTTTTCTGAGTAATCACCATTATACAATGTATAGACAGTTAACATTTAAATATGTCCTTTATTCTAATGTCCACTTTTATTCACTTCATTTTAATCACGAAAATGATATTTTTTTTCTGTTGCCTTATTTAAGAAATATTTGAAATTGTTGAACAGGTTGTACGATATAACCTGGTTTGGGTCAGTTTACGCTTAAAAAAAAAGCGTAAACTGACCCAAAACAGGTTATGCAAGTATAACCTGTTCAACAATTTCAAATATTCCTTATAATTTAATATTTACAACAAAATTTAATGATTCCTTGATTTTAATTACGATTATTTCATGTGACTATTTGAATTTATCATTGGCAGATGAACACGTTGGTGACGTCACAATACCAACCCAGGCTATCCAGTATAGCCAATCAGATTGAAATATTCAATTCAAATTAAATTATTTACATATATTTCATACTATTATCAAAGTGTTATATACACAATTTATTTGAAGAGTTGATTTTAATGGATGTTGAAAAAAAAATTGTTGTATGTACCTTTTATATTTTTGTTTTTGTTTTTTATTATTTCAACTGAATTAATAGGTAATTCAGTTGACTTTGGAGGTAAAAAAGGTTACTGCACTGTTGATTGATGAATATTGTCCTGCACAGAAGACAACCTCATCCAATATAATTTTCTGCTCAGAACAAATATACATGTAGTTCGTCTTGTGTATTACCCATATATTATTATAGTTTACAGATTTAAAAGAAGCTAAAGCTGCTGAAGAAAGAAGAAAATTTCCATTAGAAGAGAGACTAAAGCAATTTATCATTGGTCAAGAAGGGGCCATTAACATAGTAGCTGCTGGTTTGTATTCAATATTTAATGTCAAATGTTCTTACTTGAATTCACATTTGATATGTACAGTATATTTTTATCCTTTTTAGTTTTTTAGATTTCTGTGCTGTTTTTTTTACTTGATAGTCTTCGTTCTGTGTCTCTTGATAGTCCATTCTTGATTTGTCCATTCAATTTTCTCTAATGTTTATTTTCTTAGTGATACTTGTATATGTCATGCATGAAATTTCTGAGTTAAAGTTTAACATGGAAAAGTAGATCATATCTGGTAAATGACCACATTTTCATTCATCTATAAATAAACTACAAAATTTTGCTTAAAGAATTTATATTCTTGTAATAAGATTTGATTTATTGGTGTCACCAAGATTATGAATTCATTTTGCATTTTAGATAAGCGAAAAACTGTCAGAACAGTTGCAAAATCTGGAAAAAAAAATTGTAGTTAAAATGGCAAAATTGGAATCCTAATACACATATACATGACCACTCACTTTCTTATCTCAGTACAGCTACAGGCACTTCAATGAAATGAAAGTACCACACTCGTTATAATTAATGATTATGGATGATTGAAAGAGAAAAAATATAACTGTTAAAATGTTTCCCTCTATTTTAGCTGTTAGAAGAAAGGAAAATGGATGGTATGATGAAGATCATCCACTGGTGTTTTTGTTCCTGGGTTCTTCTGGAATAGGTAATGTATACAGACTTAACATTTATAACAAACAATCTGGAATATTTTTAATTTGCGGTAATATGGACATTTTTCCTTTGATCCTGTCAAGTGATATGGTCGGTATAAACGAACCGACTGTCATTATTCTAGATCTTCTTCACTAGCCAAGGCTAACAATCTGATCCCTCTCTTTAGAAGGGGTCCGGATGGCTCAGTGAGTTAGGTCGTTGGATCTAACAACTCATACAAGCCTATCACCAATACGGCATGGGTTCGTGCCCAGCTTTGTAATTTAAAAAAAAGGGTTTTCTCGACTCGCAGCTGCAAGTGATAAAGTTTACCAGTTGCTTCCCCATGGTCGGTGGTTCTCTTCGGGTACTCCGGCTTCCTCCACCACTAAAACTGGTCTCCATGATATAGCTGAAATATTGTTGAAAGTGGCATTTAAACACCAAAAATTAAAAAAATTAAAAATCTCCTTAGAAAAGAAGCTGTGTTAGCTAAAATGAGCTATATACAGTCAAGCATGACCAAGCAGTCACCTGTATTAAAAGGTGACTATTTTCTTGTCCTGTCATAGATCATTTTAAATTGAGCTTCTTTTAAGAGGTCACCTGTCTTCTCTTTGTCGCAACGGTGACCTCTTAATACAGGTTTGACTATATGAAATAAATTTCTACATATAATAATCTAATTAAAATAGATGTTTGATTGATTATTTTTTTGCTTTAGATTCATTTGTATGAAACTGTATGTTTGGTTTAGTCATAATTACCATTTATTTTAAGTTACAGTTCCAGTGTCTACATAGATACAAAATCTAGCATTGCCAGATGTCAGAATTATTTGTAACAAATTTCATGAAAACCAACTATAAAAATGCAATTGCATTTGGTATAAATTAATAAGCATCTTTGTAGTGTGAAAAAAATAAGGTTACTGGATCTATGAGATCTTATCCCTCAGGAGTCCAAAGTCTTACACATAAAGTGTAATAGAAAATATATAAATCTTTTGACAGATTTTTTTTTTTTTTTTACTTTTCTGATGTTATTTTGTGGGGGTTATTGTGTTTAACGCCACTTTCAACAATATTTCATTTATATCGTGGAGGAAACCACTGACCTGCCACAAGTCACTGACAAACTTTATCACATAATGTTGTATCGAGTACACATCGCCATGAGTGGGATCCGAACTCACAACGTTAGTGGTGATAGGCACTGAATGCACAGGTAGTTATAAATTGTAGTTGTTATACTTTTCCAGTTATTGCCACTTTATTGTTGTACAATGCATTAGGAATTCTTCTCATAAAATGTCATTTTTCTTCATATTTTTTTTTACTTAATAGGTAAAACAGAACTTGCCAAACAAGTAGCAGCATATTTGCACAAGGATCCTAAAAAGGTAAATTAAAATCTTGAACTTATGAACCAGTAGCAGTAATGCAATTGTAAATTGCATGAATCATCATTGTGATACATGCATGTATATTCCAGTTTTGAAATGGATTAGGACATGACCTGTTGGGCCTACGTTCTGTCGTTCAAAGTTTAAAATATGGGGAAAATTTCAGAAATCTTTTTTATGAATTAGGAGAAAAAATGCAATCAATTTCTTATGACTCAGTATTGTGAAAGGAAGATTTAATTCTATATCAATGCATGTCTCGACGTCTGTTGAGTTCAAGTCACAAGGAGATCGTAATTTAGCATATGCTAAGTACATGGTCAATAGTTCAAAAAATCTTTTTTGGGATGGAACAGTTTTTTTTTTTGTGGTTGATAAAACAGGTATAAAACAGCACACACAATATTTTATTTAACGCATAAAAATAGAATTCATACATAAAGCACATATTAAATTTTGGTACCATACAAAGATATGCATATCGTTACGGACAGTTTGATCAGACCATATTTAAAGCAGTTATTGTCCTTGTTGACTTATTTCATCAAAATTTTGTATGTGCAACTCCTACATTTTAAAAGGATGTTATAATGTTATAATGTATTTTATGGGTTGTTGTTTTTTTTTCACTTTTACAGGCTTTTATAAGACTGGACATGTCAGAATACCAAGAGAAGCATGAGGTTTGTAATCTGTATAAAACAGTAGGAAAATTATGTAAACTGGTCCTGAATAATCTGAAAATTTGACTAAAATCAAGTTGACCTGTATGATACAAACACATGTGAATTCAAAATAACAAAGATACTAATAGTAACCATTGGTACAAGTGTGATGTGATAGAATTTCCTCCATATTATTTTTTCTGACTGGAACAAATATTTCATTATATCTATTCCATTGGAAAAAAATATTGCAATATATATTCCTGATGGAATAAACAGTATAGAACATTTATTCCTCTAAGAAGAAAGAATACAGAGTTGTTTATGATAAATTATCAAAAGAAACAGTCGGAACAAATATACATTCACAAAGGAAGTATTTGAAATTGCAATTTTTATAAAGTTCATCAGATTATCTTTTTAATTACATGACTAAATTGATTAAGGCTTATTCCATAAATAGATTTTGTTATCATGTAATCTCCACTGCATGTTCTTTCTTAACTTTTTATTTCGTGATACGAATATGTTGTATGTTTTGTGCAGCTAATTACGTCTACAGCTTTATATTTAGAACTTTTTCGCTTTGCAGGACGTTTATATATATTGAAATGTGCATGTTGCTAGGATTTATATTTTACCTAATTTTTCACAAAATTACAGGTTATTTAAATAGGATAATATAATAGGTTAGTGTAGTTAATTACCTATACAGTTTTCCATATGTAACAGTTTTACATTGCAGGATTTCCCCATTTTGAAATTAATATGCAAATGGAATATTATTCTAATCGGATTACTTTATAGAGTCCAATGATATACACTGACGTGTGAAAGATAAATGACTTTTGTCAGTTTTAGGTCTATTATTTCGTTTATTTTTCAGGTAGCTAAGTTTATTGGATCTCCACCAGGGTATATTGGACATGACGAGGGAGGACAGCTGACAAAGAGATTGACAGAGAGCCCTAAAGCTATAGTTCTGTTTGATGAAATAGACAAAGCTCATCCTGACGTTCTTTCCATTATGTTACAACTGTTTGATGAAGTAAGTATATTTTATTGTGTGGTGGCATCTTACTTTAGTGGTAAAACTCCTAAATTGACTCTGTTGTCTGTATTTCTGTGTTATCTTTTTTTCTCATTTTTTGTCAAAAGAATTTCAGTAAAAATCTAGGGTTATATTTCAGTTACATCTTGGCGGTGAGTTTTATTGGTAGAGGAAATCGGAGTACCCAGAGAAAACCACCGACCTACCGCAAGTCAATAACAAACTTTATCACACCTCACCTGGGTAGGATTCGAACTCATAACATTAGTGGTGAAAGGCACTGATTGCGTAGGCCGTTAGAAACCCAACTATTATACTATCATGGCCATGATGGCTCCTCAGTAAAAATCTAAAATTGGGGTTCAATTGTATTATCCACAGATAATCTTGGCAGAAATATTGGTCATTTGAACTGAAATTAAGAATCATATATGAATGGCCTTCAAAAAAGGACTGCCACAGAAATTATTTACGTCTCTGGTCTGTAAAATATGGAAAGTGAAGATTCCATTGTATAACTAGATAGCTTATTAGTAAATTGTGTAATTGGGAACACATTGAAAGTTAAATGACAGATGATTTCTTCGTCTTGAATGAAAATTGACTGTTAAATACAGGTAGACTGATACACTGGGGAAAACTTTAGTTAGTGCTAGCGTTAGTGAGGTGATCACCTATTTGAGTAAAGTAACACATAGAGCTGGCTAGAAGGGTTTTAAACTGGTGGTTAAACAGCAGATGGCAGGTAATTCAAGGTGAAATTTGAGGCAAATTTGACTACTATTTTTGTTGCCTTTTTTAGGGCAGATTGACTGATGGTAAAGGGAAGACAATAGAGTGTAAGGATGCCATCTTTATAATGACATCAAACTTGGCTAGTGAAGTAATAGCTGGACATGCTTTACAGCTTAGGAAAGAAACAGATGAAATGGATAAACAGAAACATGTGGGAAAGTTAGGTAAATGATTACCAAGAGGGGGAGGTAGATACACAATAAAATTACTGCATCAGTATATCTGAAGTGTTGTTGTCTCACTGGTACATTTATAGTATTATAACAGTTTGGCTAAGTCAACTTAATGAAAAATAAAGAGGCCCTTTATTTTTGGAACAGGGAAAGTTTGAGTCAACTGTTCGAACTGAGTAATAAATAACACCATGGATATTAAAATGACATAGTTAGGGACATTTTCTATGACGTAGCTTTGAACAATTTAATCAGCATCTGATACTCTTTGATTTCTCAAGTTGTAATAGACATATTATATAATTTGTGAAAGTTGTTATATATTTTTTCTTATTGTACATTTGTCAAGAATATTGTTTTGTAGAGGATTTAGAAGCATCAGAGAGAATTACAATATCAAGACGTTTTAAAGATCAAACTGTCAGACCTATTCTAAAGGTAAAGTTACTATTAAAACTTAGGTACTCCTACCTCAGGCATTTGGTGACCTTAGCTGATTTTGGCTATCCTGTGAATAAGGGTAATAACAAAATTACCGAACTCCGAACAATCTTCCAAAGGAAAAGTCAAAACTCATAAGTTTATATAAACAGACAAAATCAGTCAACAACCGGAAAACTGTAAAAACCGTAATGACCCTGACTTGGTACAGGCATTTCCAAAGAAATGGTGGTTTGAATCAGATTTTATGGTGCCAAACCTTCCGCTTTCATTACGGTTCAAAGGTTCCGGCTGTCACTGTAACAGCATTTATGACAATACTGGAACAAAATAGGTAAAATAGTAGTCAATGCAGTGAGGAGGGTAGAACATCTATCGTGAACCATCTCCATCAACAACCATGAGTCCTCTGAAGTATTTTAACTACGAAAGTAAATGTCAAAAACACTCTTATGTCACACATTGACAAAAAATATTTTTTACATTGCTGTTGACTTCCTTATCTTTGGTTTTCATTCTCAAAAAATACTTTAAAATTATTTGGCTTCCCAATCTTTTGGCATTGAGCGTACTTGATGAAGGTTATTCCAGAAACGTGTCGTGTGCACACTAACTTTGATATTTATGTATTTATTAGCAGAATATAAAGATTGCAAGTTAAAAGTCAATTTTTTCAAACTATATAAAGGAGAACATTTTTAGAAACTGCATATTTCTAACTGATGTATTATCTTACGTCTGTATAGCTTACTATGTGCCGGAACAAGAGATCTGACAAACTTGATCACATAAGGTTGTATCAAATACACCTCACCATGGGCAAGACTTAAACATACAATAGTAAGAGATATAATAATTGTGTTAATCAGAAAGATTATTAAATAATATTTAATAAATATTTATGTATTTTATCCATATTCTATAGGGATGATTTTTTCCAGTTATTTAACTGATTTCAGCTATTTTCCTGTGAAAATTGTTTTCCAAAAGTTGCTGGACACAGTTAGAATTCTACAGGTCAAAAATGACCATTTTTAAAAGGGATGTAGATGGTTTCAGCAATTTATCATTGATTTCAGTTATTTTATTTTCTTAACGAGGATCATCCCCGATTCTATTATTAATAATTGTTGTTAAGCAATTCATTGTACAGTAGTCCCCCTCTTATAAGGCCACCCCCACCAAAGGCCACCTCTTTTATCAGGCCAGATTTCGGATGTAGTGAGATAGTAAAATACTACTAAATTGTCTCCCCTAGGGAGGCCGCTTCTTCATTGCAGAATTGGGAACTGCTGTAAATTTCTTTTCTTTTTGTAATATTTAAATAATATCTTGTATTTTTTCCCTTGTCTTTCAGAGACATTTTAGGCGTGATGAATTTTTAGGAAGAATCAATGAATTTGTCTACTTCTTGCCTTTCTCAAGATCTGAATTAGCTAAATTGGTTACTAAAGAACTACAACAGTGGGCTCAGCAGGTAATATCTTATATTTTGTGGTATTTTTTTTTGTTCATTGCCACTATATAAATGAAATGTTGTTGAAAGTGGCAATGAACACCCTCAGTCTGCAACATTAGCAACTAGTCCGATGCCCCAGACTAGTAAAACATTTTACTCCCCTACCTTGTTCTCTATGATCAGGGATGCAAATTAACGGTCGCCCACGGCAAGTAAAATTTCAGCTGGGCGATCAAATATTACTTTGCGGTCGCCCAGTTGGCGATTGAAATTTATTCATCACTCCAAGTAATTCCACTGCCAATGGAATTTCTAGAACGGCATTAAATTCCGTTTTCAGTTTTAATAAAATGTCAGACAGACTTGAAATTTGTTTATTTATTCTGTCAGACCGGCACATTCCTATTTTTATTAATCAGAACTTTCGTCATTTTAGTAGGAACGGGCACCTGCAATACATGAAGTCTTAAAACTGAAATACATTACTGAGCACAGAAATAAGTTGACTTTCACACTCCAAAGGTATCAAAGATTGTTTGTATTTAATTAAATTTGTTTTGAGAAGCTTATATATTGAAGATGACAACAGATTCATGTTCTTAACTGAAATTAAAAAATGTAGGCAAACCGGATGTTGACATTGATGTAAAATATTCGGAACGGGATCGGACAGTGAGATACGGATTGTTGGCCATATATCTGCTATCTGTTTAGATAACTATACAGAAAAACATTTAATTGAAAAATGTATTTACATGAAAATTGATTGATACTTGTAATCCAAACTAAGGTGAATAACTTGTCTATTGCAATTGTACATTTTAGTTTATTTACAATTTGAATTGATATCCTAAAAATTTCCAAAAGAATAGATGTTTATTGGATACTTTTATACAGTTAATTTTATACCATACTATAGAATATATTTTAAATTTATAAACCTATGAAATAAAAATTATCTGCTACATTTTACTTGCTTACAAATATAAAAAAAAACAATATATTAAAATACAATATCTGCACACATATAATAATATACAGCATACAGTAAAAGGAATAAGTAAACACAGATATTTACATATACTGTATTCATTACATCAACTGGATACCTATACTGTGCATTATATGTATGCCGACTGACAGTCACATAAAGACTGCTTACTAAATTGCCATCAAACGTCATTATAGACAAGTTTGACATCACAAAAAATGCATTCCTAACAAAATTAGGATTTTTTTTTTAGGTCAGATCAGGACAAGACCTGATTAAATTTTATTATTGCTGGATCTATCACACAAATTAATTCAACATCTCTGGAAACCTTTTTTGTGTACCCATTCCCCTTTAAGAGTTTAAATTATAAGTAGGTAGTTAATTCCTGTTTAGAAAATGTGGGAGTTTATCAGTGGCTTATATAAAACCTCCACAAAAGAGGAAGACAGACGAAGATAAAAATTCATACTGCTACAAGTATTTAAAAAGCCTATATTACCTGATTAAATGGGTTTTTAAAATGAATAATTATACATTCATGTCCGAATGTTTTGATTTTTCTTTTTCATCGACTGAAAAATAAAACTGGGCCCCTAGAAATTAGAAGTCAGTAGCCCAGCTGGCTACTGGGAAAAAATAGTTAATTTGCATCCCTGCTATGATTTTTACATAAAAAAGATAAAATTTCGAAAAAGGTACAAATGTAATAAACGTCAATCATACGGATTTTATTTGTAAACAAATACGAATAAACTGTTATCCTTTAGTAGTTTAATGCCAGGGTAACCAGTCTGAAACCATGTTGTTTCGGTATTCCGATCTGTCTTATTACCAAAGCAATATGTTTCAACACGGACATGTATTAATATTACCAACGTAGTCAAAATCGTGGTGGATCGCCATTGATAGATAGTAAAAGAACTATTCTAACATGACCTCACTCTTTCCCTTTGTTAAAAAAAAAACAGAATTATTTCTTCGTATTATCTCATTAGCACATGCGCCAATGAATGTGACTGACGTTTCCATTGGCAGCATAAATTGTGACCCGAATAATGCCGATAGAGGGCGCAGTATTATTCGAGTTGCATAAATTGTGTGCAACATTTTCCGCAAGCGTATGTATAAATTACTGTCTTCCAATCAAAGTATACTACCGTATTTGTACTCTTAGACATATCAGAATTGAAATAAATCATTGAGTTTTAACATGGATTGGCGGATATTAGAAAATTTTATCCCTCGCTTCTGGCTCGGGATAAAATACTAATATCTGCCAATCCATGTTAAAACTCCCAACACATTCTGGCTTCCATGATTTATTTCTTAATTAAACTTTACTAATGAGGATATCTTTAGAGATTCAGTTATTTTTTTACAAACGAAAGTGTTTTTTATTTTTTGTTCTTTATATCCCATTCTGCACGTGGCGGTGTACTTCGGTTTTTCCGGTCTTAAGATTTATTGTAGTAACAATGCTTCGGTGGACTGAAGGGGTCAAGCCTGCGCCTGTCAAGGTTGTTAAGAGGAAACGTACTGCCAATGATGTTTTTTTTTTGGACTAGTAAAACCTAATGCTTCATTAGCTCGAAGGACTAGTGGCTGAAAAAGTTTTTGGTGCAGACTGCACCCTGTAATAATAATAATGTGTCACTTTCTGTATAGAGTTGATATATTAGGACCACTTTCCATCATCACATGCCTAATCAAGTGTCCATCGTCACACTATTGTTAATCCACAACTCCTGATGAAATTTAAGCAAATATCATCTTTTAATTTCTGATGTATGTACACCTTCTATTTATTGTCCTCAAATTTATTTCTCTAGACTACCACATGCCCATCTTAGTGAAGAACCTTTTTTTAAAAAACTATTTTGGAAATGATTGTCTTCTTACACACTGACCGGGTTAGAGGCCCAGTCAAGTCAAACCAAATTCTTTATACATAAAATGGCTTTTAATTGTTCTTTAGGGAAACAGATCAAGAAGGAGTCAGAATTATGTATCTTGATGATGTAATTTATCAGCAGTGATTTTTTGTTACTTTATTAAAATCTGTTCAGCATGTTGGTCTAATTGCTCACTTGTAATGATACTCAGTGTGAGAGCAAATTATGTCCTAGATAATTGTAAATTGAATCTGACATAACATGGCTCTGACCATCATAAATATAACTGTATTGTATATGACAAGTGATCAACATCAATTAGGGGTTTGACATTCGTAAGTGCTTTTTAACTTGGATACATGGCAACTTGTCAAATATAATACTTATTGCCAATGATTTTGGCAAATTGACTTTGTAGAAAATCTTGACGTCATATGAAAATGTTTAGCGTAAAACTGAACATTGTTTCACTACATGTAGCCAATGAAAAACTTGTTTGATTATTGCATTGGTATCATATCTATACTTTTTAAAATACAGTTTTTCCCTAGTTTTACTTTTAGATTACAATTAGATACAAAATCTTGTATCGTATATATACTTTTGTTGATTGTACTTTCGTGACATCATCAGCTTGGAATGCTGTCTTCGATTATAAAAACAAAAACATTGTAGAATATTTCAAAGTAATCTTTACTAAGGTCGTTCTATATTAGAGGGAACTTTACCATTAACAATTACACTTATTGGGCAAATTTTCGTGCAAAAAATAAAAACGTATAGCTTTGTTGTGTATTCATACAGTGATAGTGATTAATGAATGAAACGTTTGAATGAAAGTTATGACGTGGCATAACATAAGATGTGATGAATCAGAATGTTGCTAAAAATATAAATATAATAATGAAATACGACAGTATTATATGCCATTATGGTTTGTTACATTGTGTGTATCGTGTCTACTAAATTGTGTTAACTGTATTATTATTCAACGCTACGTGTCAAATAGTGATCCAGTTTACACAACTGACTTAATATGATACAGAGTCAGTGTTTGTTGTTCAGTGCCATTATTCAGCAATTTTTCAGCTATATCATGGCAAGAACAAGTTAATTTTCAATGAGATGATGATGAGGTCTGTACTAGACCAACATGCCGAGTTGGTTAGTTGATAATGCTAGCTCAATGAAACAACAGTTCGCAGATATACATGTCGCCCACTCAGACACATTATTCTGATTCCGAGACAATCAGTCTTTGCTCTTTCTCCTTAATGCTGCATGATTAGCGGAGAAACAACCAATTTTATAGTCTTTGGTTTGACCCGACCGGAGCTCGAACCCAAGATCTACCACACGCGAGGCGAGCATGCTAACCATTACACCACCATTGCGGTTTGATATGATACACATAGTTGTACTGACACAATATGTATACAATGTGTATTTATCCATATTTCCATATACTAGTATTTCTTTGAAGGCTGAGCAGAAACACAGTATGAAGTTATTGTGGGACCACAATGTTGTAGATGTATTGGCTGATGGCTATGATGTACACTACGGAGCCAGATCCATCAAATATGAGGTAAGTTAAGAATCTAGATTTCTGATTTCATTGTGGCTTCCATGGCAATGATTTTATAGTA
The DNA here is from genome assembly GCA_002080005.1 of Gigantidas platifrons. Lineage (NCBI taxonomy): Eukaryota > Metazoa > Mollusca > Bivalvia > Mytilida > Modiolidae > Gigantidas > Gigantidas platifrons. The sequence continues at coordinate 217,904 of MJUT01019894.1, read as the reverse complement.
ATATTTATCTAGTCAGTGATTGTTGCCGCTAAGGTTAGTAAGTTTGAGTCGTAATGGTAAACAATGCGTAAATTATAGAACACCAGAAAAAAGTCATAAATAAACCCTAGGAAACCTTTTAGAGGAAAAAAGCCAGAGCTTATGTAAGTGTACTTTTCCGGTGTGTAGAATTTCCGGTTAGGGTTAGCATGGAAAAAATAACTAAGTGCAATAATTCTTCTGGAAATTATATGCTAGTGTAACTTGTCCTCTGGAAAGAATACGCTGGTGGAAAGAAAACACTGTTACACTTACACATGTACAACGTAATTTACGATACAGTCAAACTAGTCTCAACGACCCCCTCCATATAACGACTTCTTTCGTCATCAAACCTTATTTATTTCTACCCAACGTTTTCCCGTGCATTAGACCTTTATATAATGCTTCACTGTCCAACACGAATAACGACCGTGTTCTAAGACTGAAAATCCTACGTAATAACGTCTATTAGAAGATTTACTATATATCTTCAAGAGTTAAGGGTTTGATTACATGTAAAATATTGTTAATGCACAGTTTTGTAATTGCAAATGTAGAGACAATTACCGACAAATACAGTTAAACCCATCTAAATTGAACATTACTGAATATTTTTTTCATTCTAGAATGTTAAATTAATATTGCAACTTCGTAAGCTTTCTCAGAAACTACAAGTCCAAATAATTTGTGAGTTGGTACAGTAATATGTGAGGTCGTCATAGAAATTCTTCATTTCATCTTGATCTGGCAAAAAATATGTAGGCCATGAGCAATTCATGTTTCTGATTGGTGGAAATTTAAAAAATCTTCTCCTCTGAAAAGAAATGATTTGCAACTTAGTACAAATGATGTTTGTGAGACCTGTCCTCTACAAAGAGTCCTCATTTTTATCTCAATCTTCCAAAAACATGTTCGACATGGGCAAATTTTGTTTCTCATTGGTTGAAACATTATAAATCTTCTACAAAGAATCTATACAGGTCCACATGATTTGTTAAATAGTACATGTGTAACATTAAATAGTGTCCACCCTTACAATTGTCTCCTATGATAAAGTCTGAGGACGGAATAAAGCACAGTGATGACTTCGTTCAGTCTGTGTAAGGTTTTTCATTACAAATATAACACAACCGGAGACAATTTCACAGGACACTATTATGTCTTACACATGTACAAATGATGTATGTGAAATCCTCTACAAAGATTTGTCATTTAATCTTGTTCTGATGAAAAACTGCAATGATGGGTAATTCTTGTCACAGAAACTACAAACCTCCTTGAAGCTAATCAATGCACAAATAATCAGTTGTGTAATTAATGCTCATGTGAGCCTCTAGTTATTTGATTTTAAACTTGCTTCACCACAAGAAGCTCATATAAACAATGTAATACCTATGAAGTAAAAATCTGTTATTTTGATATTGTACAAATGAAGTATGACTGCATATTTGTCCACCATATTTTCTACTTTAGGTTGAGAGAAGAGTTGTTACCCAGCTTGCCATGGCACATGAGAGACAACTTATTCAGAAAGGTTGTGTGATAAAACTAGTTGCATCACATGTCCCAGATCTGACAAAATCGTCTGAAGATACAGAAAAAGAAAAAACCATTCCAACAATTACACTACAGCTGTTAAAGAAAGGAAAGAAGGAAGAATACGTCGACATTAACTTGAAAAATGAAGACAATCCATTTGATATAGGATTTAAATGAGCTAAACCTTTTGACTTAAGAGCGTATCTGATGATGGTTATTCCAGAAATGCGTCATTTTTTATATCTACGTTTATATTAGGAAATGATTACGTTCAGTTGTTAATCATGATTTGGATATTTTTAAAATATACTGAAAATTTTTATTTAGAGTGTTGAATTTTGTTTAAATGTAAACTAAAATGTACAGTAAACATCTTCATGCCAGGTATGTTCTCATTGCCATCTTGACATAAGGGGCAGAGTGCCTATCACCACTCAAGTTGTGAGTTCGAATCTCGCTCATGGTGAGGTGTACTCGATACAACATTATGTGATCAAGTTTGTCAGTGACTTGCAGCAGGTCTGTGGTTTTCTCCGATTTCCTCCACCAATAAAACTGAAATATTGTTGAAAATGGCATTAAACACCATAATTCCTAACACTCTAGATATAAATTTTATACTATTGATCATTTCTAATTAACATATTGGGGGCCCAGGTGGCTCAATGAGTTAGGTCATTGGATCTAACAACTCATACAAGCCTATCACCAATACGGCATGGTTTCGCTCCCGGCTTTGTAAATTACAAACTAGAGGCTCAGGTGAGCCTGTATCGCTCACCTGATATAAATATGTCCTCTTAAGAATGTCTGCATGCCGAATACATCTAAGTTACTATTCAAATCCCATAGGGTTCTATGTTAAAACTATGTCTGCTCATGGCAGCCATCTTGGATGAAGGTTCTGGTCACCGGACACAATTTTGAAAGTATATACTACTCAAGGAACATCCATGCCATGTTTGCTTTAAATTCGCTGACTGGTTTCAGAAGAGAAGACTTTTAAACAATTTTCCCATTGGGTCCTATGTTAAAACTATGTCTGCTGACGGTGGCCATTTTAGACCGAGATTGGGGTCACTAAACACAATTTTGGAAGTTGACCACCTAAGGACCATCGATGACATGTTTGCTATATTGGTTTACTGGTTTCAGAGGAGAAGATTTTTAAAAAAAAATTCCCATAGGGTCCTATGTTAAAAGTACGTCCGCTGATGGTGGCCATCTTGGATGGAGGTCTGGGTCACTGGATAAAATTTTGAAAGTTGACCATTTAAAGACCATTCATGCCATGTTTGCTTTAAATTGGCTTACTGGTTTCAGAAGAAGAAAAAAATTAAAAAAATTTCCCATAGGGTCCTATGTTAAAACTATGTTCGCTGACGGTGGCCATCTTGGATGGAGGTCGGGGTCACATGACATTATTTTGAAAGTTAACCACCTAAGGACCATTCATGCCATGTTTGCTTTAAATTGACTTGCTGGTTTCAGAGGAAAACATTTTTAAACATTTTTCCCACGGGGTCCTGTGTTAAAACTAAGTCGAGTCATGGTGGCCATCTTGGATATGCGATCGGCACAAGAATAACAAATTTAGTAGAGGACCATCCAGTCATCATTTCTATAATGTTACAATTCCATCGGCTGAGTAGTTTCTGACAAGAAGATTTTCAAAGTTTCAACCAACCAGAACAGATTATTGGCCTTGGTGGCCATGTTGGATTTCCGATCTGCACCAAAATAACAAATTTGGTAGAGGACCTCCCAATGAACATTTCTGCCAAGTTTGGTCCAAATCTGTTTAGTAGTTTCAAAGAAGAAGATGAAAGTATGAAAAGTTTAGACGACGGACGCAAAGTGATGACAAATGCTCACATGACCCTTTGGGTCAGGTGAGCTAAAAAGGGTGCACTCGACTCGCAGCCGCAAGTGATAAAGCAGTTGCTTGCCCATGGTCGGCGGTTCTCTCCGGCTTCCTCCACCACTAAAACTGGTTGCCATGATATAGCTGAAATATTGTTGAAAGTGGCATTAAAAACCTCAAAAATCAAAATCAAATCTATCAAAGGTTATGAAGAAGAAAGCAGACCTGGCGAAATTCCCGAGACTCTTGTCTGACATTTGGTCAGACAAGCTGAAGTCTTGTGTCTGACCGGATAATTTTTCTGCAAAAATCAATACTTGATCAAAACTGATTGAATAATGGCTATTTCTAACCAATGTGGCCCGGGTGGCTCAATGAGTTAGGTAGTTGGATTACCTGACAACTCGTACAAGCCTATCATCAATGTGGCGTGGGTTCTCGCCAAGCTTTATAAATTACAAAAAAAGGGTGCACTCGACTCGCAGCTCAAGTGATAAAGTTTACCAGTTGCTTGCCCATGGTCCTCTCCGGGTACTCCGGCTTCTTCCATCACTAAAACTGGTCGCCATAATATTGCTGAAAGTGGTGTTAAGCACCAAAAATCTAAATCTAACCAATGACCTTTATTTATTTTATTACTTTCAAACATTTTAAGGACAAATTCCTCTAGATCTTTTGAACAAGTACTGTTAGGTGTTCCTATTCCCAAAATCTTTCAATTATCTCTACTCTGTGAAAAACGAATGTAAATGGCTTCCTGCTCATCACCAGAGCCCAGAGGTATCTGTCAACCCATCCATCATGAAGGAAAAGAAAGATCTTCCCAACATACTAAATATATAAAAATGTACTTGCAATTGTTTTATTTATTTTTTTATTTTTTTGCAAATTTATGTGCAAACAAACATATATGTTTATAGTTAAAACACACTAAACAAATTAATTTTTTATTTCAACATTCCGTTTTTGTTATGGGATGAAACATCCGGTACCATCAATCTTTTTGCCATGATGGGTTAAGCTTAAGGTCTTTTCTTTTAGGATTCGTAGTTACTTTGAGGATTTCTTATCACCTCTGCCGATATTTTATGCTTTAGAGGTTTTCCCAGCACACATTTTCAATCATTCAAAGCATGTTTCTTTTTTCAAACCGGAAATTATGTTAATGAAAGTCACTTCCGCTCATGTGTAAAAAAGTAAACTCCGAAATCGATGTCGGACATCTGGTCTGGAAATAATACGATTTTAGTCGGACCAGCAACAAAAAACGTTGGACTTGTCCGACGAATTTCGCCACCTCTGCAAATTTCCAATTTTCAACCAATCAGATGCAAAGCAAGGTCACATGTATAACCTTAGAAGAGGACCATCCAAGGAGTCTCACATCCATGTTTTGGTCTAATTTAGCCCAGTGGTTGTTAAGAAGATCAAAATGTGGAAAGTTAACGGATGCCAAGTGATGGAAAAAGCTCCCTCGAGTCTTTTTCTCTGTTGAGCTAAAAATTAACAGACCATGATGACAGACCAAAAGTGATGACAATATATATATACTTTACATCTTAAAAAATCTTTGTTTGTTTACAACTTATGTCCTGGGTCTTTTTCTATTATGCAGTTGTGAGTATGAATCCTTCCTGTGGCGAGGTGTACTTGATACAACATTATAAAGTTTAGCAGTGACTTGCGGCAGGTTGGTGGTATTTTCCTGGTACACCAATTTCCTCTAGAATATTGTTGAAAGTGAAGGAAAACACCACAACCCTAACTCTTTCTATTATGCAGTTCCAATCTATTTAACCAGAATCTGGTTTGCAGTGTTTCCTTGACTCGTGGATAGGGAGGGAACCATGCAAACTAATTTTGGGGGTTTGAACCATACCAAGTAATTAAAACACTCATAATACATGTACAGTGAAACCTGTCTATAGTGGTCACCTGGGGGAGATTGACAAAATGACCGCTATATACAGGTGACCTTTATGTGAAGGGTTTTGATTTTTTGACAAAATATTGCACGTTAGTTGTAAATAAACATTTTTCATTACATCTTATGTTTTTAATAATGTTTTACTGGTTATTTTGTTCCTGTCGTAATTTTACTCTGGTTTACATTTATTGTTGATGAAATTATCTTAATATGATATGATTTGAATAAAACATACAAATAAATAAATAAATAAAGATATTTAATAAACAAAAGTATACTAAACTGGAAGCATTGTTTTTCAAAATCGTAAATTTCCAGTAACACGAGGTTGAACTGGGAACGTTGTTTACAAAATCGTAAAGAATCTCGCATTTTCTTTAAAGAATGTTCATTATCTGGGTATGACCAACACCCATCTCCTCACCCACAGTCCGACAACTTTTCCCAACATCACAATGATTTATCGCTTTCACTTTGTTGTCAAATGTCAAAGCTTTCCTATTTACGGATGTTGATGATTTTGACATGATGCACTAGATACAAAATATTTTTGGTGGGTAAATTTCTATTCTCGTCGTAATGAATAATAATCCCCAATACCGCCCGGGGATAAACTGTCCTTTATGTCATTTACGATTCACAAAACAAAATGTGTTTGTTTATTTAATTTATTAAATTAGTCAATATATTTTATAACACCTCAGGATTTTTGGTACATTTGAGAAAAATACAGATCTTCCGAAATCACTTCCGGTATTATTATTAAAATAAAATTGACCGTTATACATAGGGTTTTACACTGAAAATTACTTATAAATGGTGACCGCTGACCGCATTGCACAGGTGACCGCTATATCGAATTAAAATATATAGTAAAATGTACAGGGAGAGCACGAAAGTGACCGTTATGACCAGGTGACCATTATATAAAGGTGACCGTTACAGCAGGTTTGAATGTATTTAATATTCAATAATTTTCTGAAGACTAGAGTATGAAATAAAAACATACATTTAATACTTATATATGTATGAGGAAACTCAAGAACTAATATAATTTCATATGATCTATGAATGAAAAAAATTATTAAACAAACAAAAATATTTTGAAAAGATTTGCTCTCCAACAGTCCAACAACCTTCATGTAAATTTTTCTGAAAGTCACAAAAAATATCTCGGAAAAGATGTCCATATCACAGACGTAGAGTATTGGTATATTCTTCAGATTAGAAAATAAATCTGCTTGCATTATTTATTCCTCCAAACCCGCTACCACCATCCCCACCCCCACAACTGCCCGGGGGTCCTTGATCATCATCATCAGGATTCCAGTTGAACCAGGAACTGGTATTTGTCGAGTCCTGTTTCTTCTTTGTTTTACTTTTGGCTGCAGCTTCTTGTTCCTGTAAACAATATTTCAACATTATTCAGTATTACATGTTTGCTTATATCAAAATTCTGTCTCGCTAAAATTAATTGAAGAGGAAAATATCAAATATTTGTATATTAAACGAAGTTTCATGGCTGCTATTTAAAGCTTCATGGTTAGGTTAGGGGGTGGCGTTTCACCCCACTTTCAACAATATTTCAGTTATATCGTGGCGATAAGTTCTATTGGTGGAAGAAACTGGAGTATCCCGAGAAAAACCACCGACCTGTCGCAAGTCACTGACAACCTTTATCACATAATGTTGTATCAAGTACACCTCCCCTGATTGGGATTTGAACTCACAACGTTAGTGGTGATAGGCACTGATTGCATCGGTTAAAAATCCAAGTACCATAGGACGACGGCTAAAATATACCAAACTATTGACATGTTAATTAAAGTTAATCTAGTTTTTCTCACTGCCATTGTTTTTGTTTCGAGTCCTAAGTCCGAAAATAAAAATTGACATGCCATTTTATGAAGGTAACTGTCTACAAGAACCTAATTCATCTAAGAAGCTTGATAATTACTTGTGTATTTCCTTATTACAGTGAAAGCTGTCTGAACAGAACATCCTTAGGACAAACATTTGTGTTCAGAATAGACAGGTGTCTACAAAGACTTCCTACATTGGAAATCTATTTAAAGTTCGGTTTATACAGGATTTTGGTTTATTCAGGGTTCGGTTTTGACAGGTTTCACATTATTTACAATCTTCAACAGCTGTATTAATATTTTTCAGGATCAAAATATTCAAAACCATCTGAATTTTTTGGTCTTGGCAGACAAAGAAGTAAGTGGACTATTGAGTAGATGTTTTCAGGAGACAGGTATGTCAGTGAGTTCTTACAAGTATTCTGGTTCACTCTGCCAATATAACTGATAACTATGATATAACTGAAATATCGTTGAAAGTGATTAGGATGATGACTGACAAATATTTAGTTCAATAGTAACATAGGTGATATACTTGTGGAAGAATTTTGTGCAATTATAATTGAAAATTAAAACAATACAACATTCTTTCCTAAATGAAGTCTTTTCATCAGACAGGGTGGTGTAAAAATGCTTTTCATGGATAAATATCCAATCAAACTTTAATACCAATTTGTTCAATGTTACAGTTGTAATCACGATACAAGTCGTAAATTATTTGACATTTGATAACCCCACAGAATGGCAAGTTGTGCCTTCAATCTTGTGGTCTGTGGAGTTTTACCAATGTATTTAATGGAAGAAATAGGTTCTTGCATTCATTAAAAATTAAAATCTGGGATATCTTCCAACTCCCTGATCTTTAATGTTTGCAGAATGTATGGAGTCGGACCTGTGCATAGTAAGAACCTACTATTATCATTTAAGAAATGTATCAGAAAATCTTCAAACAAATTCAGTCATCCACAACTCAATTGACAAATGTACATAAGACTTTTACCTGAAGGTAGTACATATTATCCTTGTTGACTAGTGCACGGAGGTCAGCTCTCATTGGAGGATCAACTTCCGAGGTATGGAGGGATTTGTTCAAATCAACGTCTTTACCCTCTGCTTGCTCTGAAGTAATTCTTTTGTACAACAAGATGTAAGGTGTGTCTTTTGTAAATCGTTGACTTGCATTACTGAAGGAACTGAAATGTGCATAGGATACAGAACTATCATTGAACAGGTACCATTTGTCTTGCAAGAAGTCTATGTCATCCTCGTCTTTACAATCATGAATTTTATCACAGTGTGCTTCAGGATTAGAAAATAATGAATGTCTTGCATAACAATAATAATGTCCACAGTCTGATGAATTTCCAGAATGAACTATGACCCCATAGAGACTATAAACTTCACCTTTGGTTGTGTTTGTAGGTATGCCACATTTCTGAATCAGGTTATTTACTGTATTCCTGAGAGATTTTCTTTTCCCATCTGTGGTCACAGTTTCAGTATTATCACAGTCTGTTGGCAATACTAATGTTCTGGGGTATTTAACATCTCTAAATATTTTTGTACGCGCATGTCGCTTGGCATCGTAAGAGAAACGTAAAAGTGTGATAACTAGATTGTCCGGTACTTGTTTTAGTTTGATTTTTCTAACAGCGTCTTGTAAGTTGCCACACTTTTCACAGAAATATTTGTTGTCTCCTGTCAAGTCTTCTGGTTTCATGTAATACTGCACTAAATCATTTAAATGTAATTTTTGTGCGTTAGGAGCTTTATCTTCAATGCCTTTTGCATTGTCAGCATTGTCTGATTCATCTTTCTTCGCCTTTCCATTTCCACCCCCTGCCAGAGATTTTTCGCATGTTCCATACTCAGGAAAAGCCAGAGGTATATCTGTAAACGATTCTACTCTTGACGATTCGTTATTACAATTCTTACATGTGTATGTTGTGGTGACCTCCCCTCCAAAACTGTCTTCAATAATAGAATTGGGTTCCGTCGACCCTTCGGCTTCCCCGTTACTTGTAGATTGACCCTCTTTTATACTAAATTTCTTCTTTTTCGTTGCAGTTTTTTCCTCCTCATGTAATTGGTCCAATATATATTTCAGATATTCAGAGCAGTCCTGTTGGTGACCTGCTGTAAACCATGGTGGTCTAGAAGCATTCAGAAAGTTCATAGGGGCATAGGCTGGTCTCTGTAACATAATATAAATCTATATTCTAATATGTATTTCAACTACAAATCACACTAGTTGGAATCAATTGTGAAACTATAAAAAATGCATATATAAAACTAGAGTCAAGCTCTCATCTGGTAAAGACATTTGTATTTAAAGAGCCATTGTTGTTTAGTGCCAACTCAGCAATTTTTCAGCTATATCAAGGCAAGAACAAGGTAATTTTCAATGAAATGATGATGAGGTCCACTTTGTACTAGACCAATAGGAAAGTTGGATTTTTATAGTGCTAGCTCACTGAAACAATAGTCTGTGGATAGACATGTCGCATCACTCGCACACATTATCTCGATTCCTAGCCAACCAGTCTTTGCTCTTCCTCCTGAATGCTGCGTGCTTAGCAAAGAAATAACAAATTCCAATTTTATAGTCTTTGGTTTAACCCAATCGGTGCTCGAAACCACAAAATTTGTTTTTCACAATTGCATATCTTAGCATGTTAAATGGAATGTGGGTCATTTATTGGTACAAAATTTAATCTTTATTTCACATATGGCTTCATGCTAAAATACAATATTGGTTCATTGCAGACCATTTTAAAACTATGGACCACAAATTCTCATATATAAACTTCAAAATTTCAAGAGCAATTCTATTCATAGACTTCATTGCATTGAATGGAAGCTGCATTGAGAAGGATCGAAGGGCCGATTTTGTATGTAGTCTTATAAATAAGTAAAAAGATATCAAGACATAATCATGAACAGATGTACGTCAATAGTCATGGTGAAAAGACCAAATACCAGAAAGAACACAACAAACAAATTGAGCAACACAAATTCTTTTATCAAAAGGATGATATCAGAGGCACAGAAAATGTCAACATTTCCTGTTCATGCATTTTACCCATCATGTTACTTAAACATGCGACAAGCCAAATTCAACAAAATCCCTGTTTCTTGACATAAGATACAAACTCTTTAATTTTTTTTAAAGAAATTTGTTTTTATTAGTTAAACGACCACCTGTATTTAAAGGTCACCTTTTCTTGCTATGTCATAGAAAATTGCATATGAATTGAACCTCTTTTAAGAGGTCACCTGTCTTATAAGGCCACTTTTTCTTTGTCTCAAAGGTGACCTCTTAATACAGGTTTGACTGTAATTTTGAGAACTTGACTCACTTTTGGCATTACACTGTAGCAGGCCTCGACATTAACGTTTGTCCGATACCAGTGAAAACTGACGTCGGACAAGTAGATCTTGTATTATGGTTGTCCGAAGGGACAAGTGAAAAAATCAGAGATTCCCAAACGTGCCGGTAAAGATCATTTATTTCCACCGGTTTAAAATACTGGGTTTGTTGTATAAAAGAACCCAGTTTGATCTCCAATTTGTCCATAATTTATTTTGATTAAAACTAAAGTGAAACGCCAGATCAAAACTCTTTTATTGTATTATTATCGTTCCTCTATGCTTTGATGAAGTTCAAGGACATTGACAAAATTAAAGTTGCAATCTCAGAAACGCTTAACTTGAATAATTCAGTGCCCTCTATCGGCGGTAATGTAGCGACCAGTGGGAGCGTAATATAACGACTGGATTATTCAGGTTAAGAAACACTTTGATGAACGAAAATATCAATATTTGAAATATAAAAACAAGAATCACTCTGGAACGGACACGTAAAAATTATCGGATATCAATTTGGCGCCAAATTTAAACTTGTCTTTTGTGCAAAATACGATAGAGGACTTGATTTAGGCTTTTGGGAAATATTGCTTTTATCTGATTAAGACAAATGGCTGAAAAGATCCACTAAAATTTTTATTTCTCTGTGAATTTAAATAAAATACTTTGCTTTATTTATATAAAAAAAAATCTACAAAATGTTTACTTCAAAACAGACTTGTTTTAGCAAACAATGTTCAGAAAAATATATATGCAGTTAATTTGCATTTAAATACTAAAACGAGAAATGGAAAATTGGTAGCCCTTGGTTGAAAGCAACCACTGCAGAAAAAGCTTGATATTTTTTGGTCCTGTGAAATTCTGTTCGGTCTGGTGAAAAAGTTTCTTTACCAGACAGAATGTCTTGTAAAGTGAGACAGACTTTGGTATTCTCTGAAAAATGACTGTCCTACATGTACCTTTTGAAGGTTATTTTCTATGATAAAAATGTGTTACTAATGTTATTCTATGATATCCCTTGATCTTATAAAGTACAGACTTTATGTCTAATTTCTAAGTGTATGATAATTTGTCGATTAAAGATGTCATAATCATAATCATAAAACAGTATTAATAATGACAGGACGAGATAATGTTTGTGAGACAATAACCAAAACATTTTACACAAATTGCTGATAATTATTCTCTGGTTTTTATCATTTTTACTTTTTTTTTAATTTGGACGACATAAAGATTGAGTCGGACAAGTACTTTTTATAGTTAGTTGTCCGAAGGGACAAGTTAAAAAAAAATGTTAATGTAGAGGCCTGTGTAGCAACAAACTTAACAGACTAGATAATGTTTGTTTAACAAACCTGTTAATGTAGAGGCCTGTGTAGCAACAAACTTAACAGACTAGATAATGTTTGTTTAACAAACCTGAGTATGACTAAGGAAAGCAAATATTTGCTGTAACTTGGATGTTATGTCTTTCCCCGTTGTACTTTGAGTCGACAAGATGCACCTTCTGAATCTACAATAGAGAGATACAGGAATAAGTATATGTAATGTGTAGGGAAATGAAAATAGTGCTAAATGTTACATGTTAACTCACAAAATAAATTAAATTCTTTATGTTTAAGATTTGTTGTCCTCACATGTGAAATTTGTGCTAATGCCTGACGCCTGGTTGTCCTTGGTAACGATACTCATAGTTTTTAAATTAAGGTATCAAGTTCGCTTCAACATGCCACATTAACTTCCAGAATAAAACAATTAATACCGGTAACTATTTTTCGGAAACATAAAACTGTAAATTGAAGGACATAAAGTTTTCTTTTTGCATTGATGTGCATGAAATAGTTTGAATTATATGTATATGCATATTTTCACCTCCTTTACAGAAGTTGTAGCTAGTCACTCTTCCTATTTATAATGTTTTATTAATATTATTTATTATATAAGACTAAATTTATTTCTAGAAGAGAGTATCGAGGGGGAAAATCAATTTCTACAAGCATTTGTATATATGAATTAAAAATCAGTAATTGATTGTTGCTTAACACGACAATGACCAAGTTTTCGACAATATCATGATGAAAACAAGTTGAAATCAATGACATGATGACAATGTCCACTTTGTAATTGTCCAACACGCTTATTTGGATCTTTATAGCGCTAGCTCACTGAAACAAAAATCTACGAGTAGACATATCGCTCCATTCACACACATTATCCTGATTACAAGCCAACCAGTCTTTGCTCTTACTCCTTAAAGCTGTTTACTTAGCAGAGAAGCAGCAAATAACAATTACATAGTCCTTAGTTTGACCCGATCGTGGCTCACACCCATGATCTACCACACTTGAGGCAAGCATGCTACCCATTACACCACCGATGCTGTAATAATTTAATAAATATATACATTGCTGAGAGAAGACTGAGAAAGAAACTATGATACCAAACAATACTCAATTAAAGTCCCTAACTCTTTTTAGTATATATTTTACTTTGAAAACAACCTACCCATCTGACATAAAAATCGCTTGTATGACACTGTTCATAAAACAAGTGTTGCCAAGGTTATGTAACCCAGTTTTTCCTGTCTCTGACCTCTGTGTGACCTTTACAAGGCAAGTTTTACTTCCAGCTTTCTGATTAGTCCACTTGTTCTCGGCCAGTTTTGCTTGAATCTCATTCGTATCTGGTTGTGGAAAATCCTACAGAAAATTTAGTGTTATTACATCTATACGAATAAAGGGCTACGCTGAGCGCAGCATGACACATGTACAAACACTTCATGTCGACAAGAGAAAGTTGAATGGAAGGAAAGTACAGTGAAATCTGTCTGCACCGAAAGATTTTCTACATTGTGACCTTATTTAAAGTTCCATTTATGCAAGATTTCGATTTATTCAGGGTCCAGTTTAGATAGGTTTCACTTTATTAATAGTGTGACACAGTATTTTGATTGACATCGTAACTTGCTGATAACAGTAACTTGCCAGACTCACTGTATTTTGGACATTTGCTTCCTTTCACTATTTTAAGCATTTAATATCCCTAGCATTGTATCAAATATGCAATATTTCTTAATCTGGGCTTTTTTAGATCCTCATTTGAAATAAAATAACCATTTCTTATAAACCCCTTCAATTACACATATGATAGAGATGATCATTTTGCAATAAACTGCAATAAAACTGGATGACATTTTTTTTTTTAAATGAGTTGGCCCATTTCGATTACTTATCTCAGAAACCATAAGAACAGTGTTAGAAACTAAGAAATAAGGGAGGTTGTCACAAGGGCAAGTAGGGGAAAAAATCAGGTCGTCCGAATTTACATCAGGTTGCCGAAAAGGGTCGCAGAGCGACCCTTCCCACCTCGTCATTACAGCTCAAGGGCCCCAGAAGCTCTGGGGTAAATAGTGCAAAATCCTGCATTCTGGGTGTTTCCTGAGGCCTACTTTTTGGTTTGAAAAAGGTGGCTCACTCCTTGAAAAGAATGGCTTTTGGTTTTACAGTGGGAGCCAGATCAATGTTGAAAAACACCCATCAATTCAAGTTTTAGTTCCTCAAGAAGTACATTTGACTTTTTAGTAACGACGGACAAAAAGCACTTGTTTGTTTAAAAAAAAAAAATTAAATCAGTTGTTTATTTATTTTTTTTTTATTCAGATTTAAGTTCCTTTTCAATTTCCATATTCACAGCCTCTTCAGATTCATCACATTATGAAGTTACCCTTCCCAAATTTAGTAAATAGTTAAAAAGCTGCCTGAACTGATTTGTTCTGGGCTTTTTTTTTTATTCATAACTACCTTAAGGACATCTATTCAATGTCACATTTTTATTTATGTCTACCTTGATTATTTGAGTCTTGCTTACCAGTGATTTTTTATATGTCCCCCCCCCTTTTCCTATTGAAATAAATATCACTGTACTGTGATCAAATACCACACAAATTGTAATAACTAATATTTGTGTAATCTTTAGCAGAAGAACGATGTCTCTGTCCATTTGCTCAATGGTCCAACTACATTTGTATATCCAGTATAGCTTGGGAATGAAAATATAGCACAAACGTAAATTGCCACTGTCAGTCAAAAACGGAAGAAAGTAAAGGCTGTAATTATCATTTGCCAGACCTCAAATCAGATTGCAACAATGGAGTAAAGCTACTGTAGTTCAAAGTCTATTTTTTAATTGGATATGCATGAACGTTTTCACATGTCTGGATGTAAATAAACGATAGATCGTAATATTAACCCGGTGTCGAGTATAAAATACCAATGCGGATTGATAAATATCCGGAAGCGTCCCGTGCATTTCAACGAATTTTGAATTGCCAATCTTCGCATATATGAACATATTTGATATGAGAACTATGATTTTATGTCACAGAAATGAGAAAATAATAAATCAAAGGTTCGTTTTGTTGGAAGTAGCTTCGGACAAAAAGTTCGGTCAATATTTCCTGTAGCACAGTACCGCATTGCGTCCCCTTTCCAAAATGGTGCCATTGTTGTTTGTTTACAAAAAATAAATACAAATAGTTTTATTTTAGTCAGGCATATATAAACATAAGCTCTAATGAACGAAATTAAAGTTTGTTTAAACCGCAATGGATTACTTTCCAAGAAAATCACTTTCAAAATACTTAACGGATACTATAGAATTCACCCTCCAACGTGAGCCCTAACTGACAGAAAATATTTGGTCGTCAGTCGGGCGACTATTCTGGGAATTCAGGTCGTCCTGATCAATGTTAGGTTGGTTTTGACGATCGGACGACCGCTACTTTCGAACACTGTAAGAATAGAGGAAATTGGTTGGAAGTACTTCCAAAAGCCCTCAGCACAATCAATTCAAAGAAAAATTCTGCATCAAAATATGATGAAAAATAAAAATTCTATATATACTTCCAAATATGTGAAATTTCAAAATTTGAACCCCTTTTCGAAATGAATAGCAAAATATTTTAATGACTATCGCTCAAGATAGAGATATTACGAAAATATTGTTACCCATCAGGGCTCTACAATGCGACTAAAACATGCGCATTTGTGAGTTACTTTTGTAAAATGCTACTAAAAATTCTGTATTGATCGCCAGACGGCGAGTTGACATTTTCGGAACATTTTCATTCATCACGATCATATTTTTCATTTTAAAATCCGACTTTGATTTTCCGGTCTTTCAAACCACACAATTGACTTGGACATAAAACTTTTAAATCACATACTTTTAATGCTTGCAAGTGACCATGATAAGCAAAAATCAAAAACCTTCATACAAACTTTTTTGCTAAAAATAAACCTGTTGAATAAAGTTATCATAAAGCTGGCCTGTTAATGCAATATCCACGGAAGAATCAAGCCAAAAAAGTGATAAAGTTTCCGGTTCTAAAGATGGAAAGCGCAAATTCCATGATGTCTGGAAGTCAAAGTTTTCGCGGCTCATTTATGATTCCAGTAATAACGTTCATTATGTAGAGTGATGTTTGCAGAAAGGCAGGCCCAGATATTGCTGACAAAACCGAATTTGTTACTGTAAAATAAGCTTAAATGTGAAAGTCTTGTTTTTCTTAATAAAAGTCTGAAACATGAAAAATGTTTCAATATGGTTTCAGCAAAAGCCCATTCCTCAACTAAGCATGTTTTGTCTCATTCAGGGGATTAATAATTATAAACAAATAAACACATATTAAAGTTATATACATTTGTAGTACGAATTTGTATCTTTATTAATCTGGAAAGTAACATACTTTTGTTGGCAAGTAAAACATGTTTCCTTATTAGCCAGGGGCTAGTGGGAGCTAGTATGAATTGTAGAGCCCTGCCCATGTTAAAACTACATACAAACTATGACACCCACCATGCATTATTTCTTATAAATATAATATTTACAGTAAAAATCTAATTTTTTTGCTGTTAATTACTAGTATGCCCAGCTATATTATTTCCAAAATAGGAGTATTTAGAAACATCTTGAATTAGTATTGTAGCAAAGAATATATCTTATACTTTATCTGTTATAACAGCAATTATGTACATACATTTAATACATCTAAGATGGGATCATAAAGATCAGGGTAACCAGCATGATGGTACATACAGCAATGAATAAGGTTAGCTATTCTGGTAGCACATGGTGAAGATTCTGATTTTAGTACAGCAACTAATTTAGGAATCAATGGTAAAATCTGAAAATAAAGAAACCAATACATGGTCAAATCCAATCTGATTAAAATCATATTCTCATCTTGCTCCCGTTTTCTGATATGTCGCTGTGTGAGAATCTGACGAAACGCCGTAGACATCCTCGTGTCAGTGACCTAGGGTCAATGAGCGAATTGACCAATCAGATTGCCGCTTTCAGGATCTTGAAAGTAATTATGGCAATCTGATTGGTCAATTCACTCATTGACCCTTCACCGACACGAGGATATCTATGACATTTCATCAGATTCTCACGCAGCGACATATCAGAAAACGGGAGCAAGATGATAATATGATTTTAATCAGATTGGGTCAAATCTGAAAAGATAAAAATATACCATCTTAATTACTAGTATTTTTCTAATAGTATTTTATGTACACTGTAGATATGTACAGTCAAGAGTTACTTATTGTGTGATTTTTTGCATCAGTATCACTAAGAAATATGATATGTCTATCACAGCGATTTATCATACTATATGTCTCTGACAGTACCATATCAGTATCACTAAGAGGAGTGATACATCTAGCTATCACAGTGATTTATCACGCTATGTCTCTGACTGTACCATATCAGTATCACTAAGAGGAGTAATACATCTAGCTATCACAGTGATTTATCACGCTATGTCTCTGACTGTACCATATCAGTATCACTAAGAGGAGTGATACGTCTAGCTATCACAGTGATTTATCACGCTATGTCTCTGACTGTACCATATCAGTATCACTAAGAGGAGTGATACGTCTAGCTATCACAGTGATTTTTCACGCTATGTCTCTGACTGTACCATATCAGTATCACTAAGAAGTGTGATATGTCTATTGTCTATCACAGTGATTTTTCACGCTACATGTATGTCTCTGACTGTACCATATCAGTATCACTAAGAAGTGTGATATGTCTATCACAGTTATTTTATTTATCATGCTATGTCTCTGTCTGTACCGTATCAGTATCATTAAGAAGTGTGATATGTCTATCACAGTTCTTTTATTTATCATGCTATGTCTCTGTCTGTACCGTATCAGTATCATTAAGAAGAGTAATAGCTCTATCATAATGATTTGTCATGTATGTCACAATTTTAATGTTATAAATTTATCTGCTAAATGTGACTGGATAGTTGTTACTTCCATTACAACGCCATGATATAGCTGAAATACTGCCAAAGTTGGCATTAAACACCAATCAATCAATACTTCCATTACTTACATGTACAGTGAAACCCTTCTACACCGAACCCTGAGTAAACCGAATACCTACCTAAACCAGACACACTTTACAGTCCCATCTATGTAATTTGAATATCTGTCTAAGCCAAACACCTGTCTAAACTGAACAAGTTCTTCAGTCACAAAAGGGTTCGGTTTAGACAGGTTTTATTGTAGTAAATAACCATTAAATGATCAATCAATCACTTACCTTATGGAACGGCTCTGGAGAATGTTGGAAGCTCAGTAGCATGTGAGTTAACACATTCATAGCACCTTCTCTTACTTGAGCTAAAAACATCACTCGACAAACCTACAAATACATGCAAGTATCCTATTAATAGTAAATACATGTATCATTTGACAAATTTTATTAATAAATGCATGTAATAGATAACATAAGCCTGCAGCTGATACTTATGGTAGACAGGGCCATTGTGGTCGTGATTGTATGGTAGTTGGATTAACAATTACCAGTGCAATCAACGTTAATCACCATTAAAGTTGTGAGTTCGAATCCTGCTCATGTCAGTCATGGCAAGGTGTATTCGATACAACTTTATGTGATAAAGTTTGTCAGTGCCTTGCGGAAGGTCTGTGGTTTTCTCTGGGTACTCCAGTTTCCTCCACCTATAAAATTGACTGCCATGAAATAACTGAAATATTGTTGAAAGTGGTGTTAAACACCATAACCCTAACCCTCATGGTAGCATACATGAGACTTCAACATGTTCAAGCTGTCTGACCTTTCATTAATTTAATTTAATTTGTTTTTATTTGTTGCTAATTATATATAACTAGTTTTGTTTTGTCCAATCAGATTGTGATAATTTTTTATTGTTCCCTCCAATTGATATTTTATTTTTGTCTTAGAATAGGTCATTTGTTACAAATTTCACTACAGTGACAAGTCTTTCCATATCATGCAGTCACCTGTATTGAAAGGTCACCTTTTTCTTGTCCAGTCATAGAAAATTTCATATGAAATTAACCTTTTTTAAGAGGTCACCTGTCTTATAAGGACACTTTTTCTTTGTCCTAAACGTGACCTCTTAATACAGGTTTGACTGGATGCAATACCAATAGGTTTCATGCGCACATTTCATACCTGTTCAATATTTTTCTCAGTCACGGATATAAGAATTGTAAATCTTTTTTCCGCAGCCAGACTCCGTAAGAATCCAATAATCCAGGTATCTACATTAATGGCCGTTGGCCATTGAATCCATTCTATGATCCTATTTAAAGCCCTTGTCATGCTGTCATCGTCAACTTTACTTTCGAACACAGCATATTTAACAACAATCAAAATCATTTCCTTAGGGATATGTTGAACTACAGCTCCTAGACAAAATGACATTTCTATTTCTGGATTGGAGATTGCTGCAAAAATAGCCTTCAAAGATTCAAGTATAATTCCTGAGTCAGTTTGTTGCCAGAGAGCATTTATAAATTTAAAAATATTTTCCGAGTCATTAATGTACTCCATCACTGAGACTTTGCCTTCTGGACGACTTGTTAATGCAACTCCATGTATGATGGAGACACAAAATTTAGAAGTGAAGTCTCCCTGTGGTATGCATTCTTTATAACCTTTCAATAAATTAATAAAATTAACAATACATCTCATTGAGGGATGCTCTTGAATGTAATTTATTGCCATTGCTTGGATACATTTTAAATGGCTGTAAAAAGTGGACGACCCATTCAACAGAAGTAGGCAGTTCTTTATCAATATTGGAACGTTGGATTCCCGAAGACACTTCCTCGATAGTAAACTGACTAAATATTCCCTGTTGAAAAACTCTTCAAAAGTTGTTAAGTTATGCTTTGCCCATGAATTTAGAATTGATAACCCTTCTGTAGAAGCTAAATCACTGTCACTGTCCAGGTACCAGTTCACTGTCAATTCAAACACGGAGTTGACGATTTTGATATCTTGTGGGATCGCCCCTTTGTCTGCTATCTTTTGCATAAGCTGTTTCTTTAGCTGGTCTGTATGGTTCGAGGACAAGATACCACAGAGTAAAACGTCCATATTTCATTTATCTGTTAAAGAGATTACACAAAAATTTAAATTTTGCGTCTATTTAGAAAAATATTTTATTCACATATATTTTTATATACTTTTAAATTATTTGGCTTTCAAAACTTTTGAGTTTGAGAGTACATTTTTGTACCTGAGGAAGGTTAATTCAGAAACATGCTGTGCTCAGTAAAAACAGGGCGACTTGACTTCTCTCTCTCTTGACTTCAGGCGAAGTGAGGGAAAATCTGGGAGACTTCCGAAAATCGATCAAAATTTTAACGTTTCTTTCCCCACTACCACATGTTCCCCTACCTTTCACAAAACGAATGTGCTGCACAATGATCTTAAAACGGATGCAATTAACGAGTTTGGAATAAAATATTGAACATCAAACCCTGTATGGGTCAAATTTCAGGCACATGGGAGCTCATTTTATGTGAATATAGAAGAAAAAGTATGATTATTGGTGAAAAAAAATATGGACTTGAAAAGACTGACTAAAACGACTAAAACTTCGCTTTTTGACAGAAATTGGGTGATTTCATTGAAACCCAGGCAAAGAAGTTGCCCACTTCGCCTGGTTTGGTGAGCCCTGGCTGTGCACACTACATTTGTTATTAACCTTCATATATCATTGTAGTTCTACAGGTAATTTTACTGTTATGCAAATTTGTGATTGTATATCTTGAAATGTATTTGCTTGAACCATACCAGTGTATTAATTCAAATAATATATACATGTATACATATAATTCAGGAACCATCGTGGTCGTATGGTTTGTTTGTTTGTTTGTTTGATGCCACTTTCAACAATATTTCAGTTATATAGCGGCGGTCAGTTTTATTGGTGGAGGAAACAGGAGGACCCGGAGAAAACCACCGACCTGTTGCAAGTCACTGTGGTCGTATGGTAGTTGGATTTACAAACGAATGAGAATTTAGAAAATGATGACCTTGATTGACATGGCATTTTATACTGTGCTATCAGTCTTGGCGAAATTCGTTTGTTGCTGGTCCGACTAAAATCGTATTTTTTTCGGACCAGATGTCCGACATCGATTTCGGAGTTAACTTTTTACACATGAGCGGAAGTGACTTTCATTAAAATAATTTCCGGTTTGAAAAGTTGAAGAAACATGCCTTCATTGAAAATGTGTGCCCGGAGAAGTACCGGGAAAAGCTCTAAAGCGTAAAATATCGGCAGAGTAATAAGATATCATCAAAGTACATTTTTTGTAGCTACGAAGCCAAAAGAAAAGACCATTAATCTTATCATGGCAAAAAGATTGACCATGGCTTGAGTAGAGAATGATCAAATGATTGCCAGATCGGCTGTGCTTGCTCGATCAAGCCAAGTGTATTAACATAGCTACTACGACATTAAATTGGAAAGCAGCTTTAATGTTTACAACAAGTATATAGCTGAAAGTGAAAGGAAAAGAACTGTCAGTATGTTGGGAAGATCTTTCTTTTCCTTCATGATGGAGGGGTCGACAGATATCAATGGTGATGAGCAGGAGGCCATTTTTGGCATTTACATTCATTTTTCACAGAGTAGAGATGATACGGTTGTTTCGAATCATGTCAATTCCGACCACGTTCCGTCTTTTTCGTGTCTTGACGTCTGAACAAATCGGCAGGCGACTTCCGGTGTTTACGCTATTACTGTGACAACGTCAGCATATCATAGTCGTAGATGCAGTAGATTATAAGTAATTGTTATATGGAGACGCCAAGGAAACCGCTGAATAAATACTGGTGTTCGGTACCCCACTATCTGTCTTATATAAGAAATATACAGTCAAACTTGATTTAAGCAGCCACTTAAGGGCCGGCAAAAACTGGCTGCTTAATAAAGGTGGCCTGTAATTCAAGGTTCACATTTTTTTTTAAGTATTACAAATATTCCGGAATTAAAACTGTTTCGTCCCTGTCAAGGGTACTCATCATGTGGCTTTGCATATATACGTACATGTGGTGAATCAATAAATTTAAGACTTTAATATGACTTATAATAAATATTTTTAATAATCTGTTGGATTTGCGTTCTTCTAACGCCCATTATCTGTGCAACATCTCGAGAATTTTTCCCACTCATGTGTTGTTTCTTTAAGTAGTGTTTCATATGATGAATGAAGGATAAAAACTGTATTTATAATTTATTCATAATCATAAGGTTATAACAAAGCAATAACAATGAAGACAGAATGTTCTGAACAATAAATTCATAGAGCACTAAAATTAACTAGAGGCTCACATGAGCCTGTATCGCTCACCTGACATAACTAATATAAGTCCTCTTAAGAATGTCGGCATGCCGAATACATCTAAGTTACTATTCAAATCCCATAGGGTTCTATGTTAAAACTATGTCTGCTCATGGCAGCCATCTTGGATGGAGGTAGTAGTCACCGGACACAATTTTAAAAGTATACTACCCAAGGACCATCCATGCCATATTTGCTTTAAATTGGCTGACTGGTTTCAGAGGGAAGACTTTTATACAATTTTCCCATAGGGTCCTATGTTAAAACTATGTCAGCTGACTGCGGCAATCTTGGATGGAGGTCGGGCTCACAGGACATAATTTTGAAAGTTGACCACCTAAGGACCATTCATGCCATGTTTGCTTTAAATTGACTTGCTGGTTTCAGAGGAGAAGACTTTTAAACATTTTTTCCATAGGTCCTATGTTAAAACTAAGTTGAGTCATGGTGGCCATCTTGAATTTCCGATCAGCAAACGATTCACAAGTTTAGTACAGGATCACCCAATGATCATTCCTGTAAAGTCACAATTCGATTGGCTAAGTGGTTTCTAACAAGAAGATTTTTAAAATTTCGAC
>MJUT01019894.1:164113-178575 GCA_002080005.1 Gigantidas platifrons | reverse complement strand
TTTATAATTTTTATGATGTATAAAACTAATGACGGCTTTTCTCGTGAATAAAGCATCGCACATGAACAACAAAATGTGCAAACTAAAGCTACAATAAAGTTTATTTACTACTTCCGGTTATGAACCATATTTGGTAGCGGATACGAAAACTGTCAGGAGTTTGATCCCCGATATATTGTTTAAACAAATTATTGGACTTCGTCCCAAGTTAGGTAACACCTATTATCATATTATGGGACGAAGTCCCAACTATGGTAGAAATAGCAATTTTTCTCTATATAAACTAATGACTAAATTTTCATGCACCGGAAATGACATACCGGAAGTCAATACATGGTTAAATCTGTGCAGAAAATCGGATGCGGACGATTCGTAACCTGGTCGTTTCGTACCTAGATCGGGACTTAAAAAACGACGGAAGATTTGGATCTGGGTCCCCCTAATTGCCCCCTCTTTTAAGAAAATTTGGATCCACCCTCGGTCTACTTTGAAAAAATATTATAGGTCCATATATCCGAGTTAATATTGTTTAAAAAAATATTGGACTTCGTCCCAAGTTAGGTAACACCTATTATTATATGATTGAACTTTGTCTAGTTTCTAATTGGCTGAAATCAACTTGAAAAGTAATGCGTACGTGCGATGTCAACCTCAAATGAGCTAAAAATAGCTCATAGGTAGTGTGGACTGTAATATCACCCCAATTTGGGCTAAAAATAGCAATATAGATTCCAGAATTCCACGTTCCAATCAAATTTTACGTCTCTCGGCAACATTGGCCAATCAGGGGGCATCTTTCATCCGGGGTTCCTTGACGTCATTCTCTATCAGAGAATGTCTTGACATCTGTACATAAACAAAAATAATAAAATGGACAGTGAATTGTCGTCTGCACGGTTTGCCGCAGTGGACGAGGCTGAATTCAGAAGAATCTTGAAAGAAAAAGATTCCAAAAACACGCGTAGAGCAACAAATGTAGCTGTCAAAATATTCCGGACATATTTAAAAGCTAAAAATATGCCGGAAACGTTTTTTCCCATGTTTAATCATATAATAAAACGATCATTGACTTTGGAATAGGTTGCTACTGGGATTTATCAACCCTCAAAAAGCAATATTCACCTCGCCTTCGGCTCAGTGAATATAACTTTTTTCAGGTTGATAAATCCCAGTAGCAACCTATATCAAAGTCAATAATTGTATATTATCATATCAATCATTAATATTTTCCAGTGTCATGCTTGTTTCCGGTGTATTACGTTTGCGCGCAGGAAAGTATTACGTTTGCGCACAGCCTTTACAGGTAGAATTACAGGTGAATACAGGTAAATATGTTTTATTTATTATACTACAAATCTAAACACGTTACCCCTTCCGTTAGTCCCCTGCTCACCAACGAAGAGATGTCTATGTATGGACATTGTTAAACTTTTGAGATCGTTTTCTTGCAAACACTCATCTTCAATACTTAGCAACTCAGAGCGGACCAGTTTAATGGGGCGTGTTGTAATATTGGATGCTGCTTTCCCCTTAACAACTGCACGGATAATCTGCTTCTGTATTTTTCTGGAATCGGAATCGTGCGTATGGTTGCAGTTTCCATTAATGATAGCAGAGGAATGTTCGTCTGTTTTAATTCACCCTTTACAGTTTTTCACTGTGCATCGCCACGATGTATCACCAGATTTCAAAACCCTATCTATTCGAAATGCAAATCCATCGTAAAACAATGATTTTTTTCCTTTACTCGTCTCAGACAATATAAAATCCATCTTTATGATCCAACTATATAAAGCTCAATGACATAAATTATGTTCACACCTAACAGATTTGTGAGGGAAAAGTGAACACTTCTCAAACTTGCGATCACAAACTGGTAAACCCCTATGGCCATCAATTTAAGATTACAGAATTAATTTTGTACAATTTTTAATAATTAATTTTTTACTTATATTTTACCTTTTTAGATAATTGGAGGAGGCGCACAAACGTAACATTTCTTAATCCCCAAATGCGCGCAAACGTCATGAGCTCCTTGTTTCTGACTACCCGAGAGTCCATCAGTCCGATGATACTATAGTAAGTGACTAGAAAAATATTTAAAATATGAAATAGTAATGTATATATGCTTTGTTCATAGGTAATTTTAATTTGTTAATTTAATTGATTGGAGGTGTTTTAAATTAATTAAAAATCATAAAGAAAATGCAAATAATGGCCGCATGAACTTTTCCATTATTTAAAGTAATATTACACCATGACCATGCAGTTTTGGGTAAAGAAATGTTTTCCCTGAAAATTAAATTTGGAATACGGTGGTACCTTTACTAAGCTATTCATGCATGTTTGAAGTCGAAATATGTTCCCAACAATTAGAAATCTGCACATCCGTGTGCATGTTTATCGTCTTCACCATTGTTGTGGAGACTGATTAACTTTCGGTTGTTTTGTTCCGATGATTACCGATCATGACCTCGTGACGAAAAGATCAAAAATCATTGATGCTGAGGTAAGCACGCACACATTCCTGACAATGATTATTGAGGAATCTGTCTGTTTCATGTCGTGGGTGAACCATTTTTTTTTTGGGTGCAATTATTCTTATGTGGTACACACGGAATATATTTTTACTTGCATCCGACATTTTTTTTTATCAACTGAACAGTGCGCATGAGCGATAATATCCCGGAGAGTTCAAATCGTGGTTCACGCGCATATCATTTGCATTACTGTACAGGAAAACATAATTATCTGCTGTCAAATATTTTGCTATTTGCTCTTAAAATCTGCTTTTGAGCGGATTTTTAATGTTATGCAGTTGATTTTAGATAAAATTAAGTGACATAATATTTAATCCAAAAATTCCACGATATTTGCCTTTCATATTACTTTAACATCCGTTGCACAGGCACTTGTTTCATTCAAAAAATATATGCCCCCTCCTCTTCCTTACTTCAAGGTAAACATCTGTCCTTTTTCCCCTTCCCTCAATATTTTTCGCTTACTTGTTTTATTTTTAAGTCATTGAATCGGATACAACCACTTCCGGTCCAGTTTAAATTGATTTAGAAAATTTAAAAAAAGGTGCTTTAAAAATCAAATGTCAATAATTTGGAGTTGAACATATTTTTTATAATCTGCATTGGAACAGTTATCTGTATTTTAAAGGCTTACTTTACATTTGAGAGGAGATTATCACAATGACATTGTTACACATAGCCGGTTTAGAGAATTCCGAATTCATATGAAAAATCAAGCGCAAACCGGAAGTGGCTGTATCCGATTCAATGACCTTAAAAAATAATACAACCTACCTTCGCTAAATATTCTTGTCCAATTCGTCTGAGGGGGGCCGGTAGGTATGTTTAAATGTGGCAGTCGAAAAGAGAAATATCTCGGGAGTGTAACGATATAATTGGGTCAGCGAAAGGATCACAAATAAGCGAAAGATATTGAGGGGAAGGGGAAAAGGACAGATGTTTACCTTGAAGTAAGGAAGAGGAGGGGGACATATATTTTTTGAATGAAACAAGTGCCTGTGGTCCGTCGCCCGTCCTCTTAGAAATATCACAGTTCAATCTTTTCCCCAGAAAGCACTGGTCCATTTCAACCGAAGAGTGCAGACGCTATCAATTGCTATTTTTGATTTGTTTTTTGTTGTTTGTTGTTTTTGTTTTTGTTTTTATTTCGTTTCAATCTAACACCCAACATGGCCTTGAGTCTGTGATTGTAATAAATATACAACTATTTCTTAGAAACAATTGACTGACCCTTTTACCCAAATTAATGATAAACTAGATGACCCCTGAAAAGACACATCATATATTTTCGCCGCGAGACAGAACATTGTTGAAAAAACACTTACGATCGTTTGCATACACAGCTCCTGCATATTGAAAAATGTCAATTGCTTACGTAATATTCTTTCTGTCCAATAAAAAAAAACGTGTATTTACACATTACACAAATAGAAAATACAACCGATAAAAATATTTATAAACGTTCCCGACTTCCTTATTTTTAACAGATCATGTCATTTTAAACTGCTTATTCCTTAGCAACTACTGTGTTCTTTAATTAAATGAAAACATTGTGAAATAATTAAATATTTGATTTAACAATTGGATTAAAAATCATCAAAAACCGAGTTTGGGTTAGAATCTACTTTGGCGGACCCCGGAAGCCAGATATTGTAATAATCAACGCGCAGGGTTAGGGTTAGGGTTATGTTTAGGGTTAGGGTTATGCTTATGCTTAGGGTTATTTTATAGTACCATTGTCCGCAGGGTGTTGATAAGGGCTAAATTTTAATGGTGTCAGATAAGAGATTTCATCGACGACGTTACGTTGTTCTCGCTAGCATCTGTTCATATTAATCTACACCGGACACTACATTGACGTCATCGACGTTTACATCATAGATTAACAACGAGACACCGATTGTGTATCTTCCCGGGAGACATGTTGTTTTTGAAATGACTATCAATACTAGTTGGGACTACAAAATTACATACGTGCGATCCCAAAATGGAAGACGAGGGCTTTAATTCAATGGAGGACAGCAATCATAGTTTTTTCGGAAAAACACCAGATAATGAAATATCGGACTCAAGTCTAATAGGCACATTTCCAAATTCAGGACCAATTTCCAGACGAGAAAGTAGTGATTCGTCTTCAAGTTTGGATTCAATTGAGCATTTTCTACAACAACAGAGAGAAATTCGCGAAAAATTTGGCGGGATTCTTGAAGAGCAGATTTCGCGTTTAAAATCGAAATTTGAGCCCGAATTTCCACGAAGAAAAAGTTTCATCGATGATTCGACCCAAACACCAGAAGT
Organism: Gigantidas platifrons; assembly: GCA_002080005.1. Taxonomy (NCBI): domain Eukaryota; kingdom Metazoa; phylum Mollusca; class Bivalvia; order Mytilida; family Modiolidae; genus Gigantidas; species Gigantidas platifrons. The sequence continues at coordinate 173,737 of MJUT01019894.1, read as the reverse complement.
AAACAATAAACATATTGTTTCTCTGAGTAGAAATGTTTTATTTTCGTTAACGTTTGTTGAGGACAAGATAAAGAACGATAACAGAAGTGATAGAAATTGGACCAAGAGCTTGGAAGGTAACTTATCATATTGGTGCTTTATTTTGGACAGTGATATAGAAATATTTGCGATGTGTTTCTTCTCAAACTCCGAACAGTTTTCGCATCCACTCTGAATATGATTATCCGCTAGATACTTGTGGAGAGTAGTAGTTATATGCGGATCGGAGCTGGAACGGCGAGGGAGTTTGGTTTTTTCTGTGAGGCAATCTTGATGGCATTTCCGTCTTATAACAAAATGCTGATAGGTTTCCAATGTAAATGGACAAATTTGCTTTTTCTTTTACTGGAGTTCCAGTATAAAATATTGAAAACTAGTCACTTTTGTATTTTAACAAGGATATTTACAAAAGCGATAATTTCGAATTTTATAACATTTAGGAGATAACTGTATTGTATTTTAAGCTTCGGACGTAAATCGTCGATTTTACGGTCGCAGACTGAGTTTACCTAGCGATGCGTAGCGGAACTAGGTAAACGGATATTTGCGACTGTAAAACCAAGATTTACGCCGGAAATGCTTGAAATACAATACAATTATCTCCATTCTAATGCAATACTGAACATGTAAAATGTATTCTTGCATATCCCTGGGTCTAAAAATCACCCAAATTAAAATTCCGTGAAATGTTGTTGATGGCTTTGACACATAAACAACATGACGTCATATTAAGACTTCAAGTTTAAAACGTAAAGATCCCGACGTTGTTTTACATAGAATCATGACCAATCAAATCAGACGATACAAACTAATTGAATTAGAATTATATATAGTGTAGGACTTCCTTTGTAGTAAGAGGTTTTTGGAGGAGAAAAAAAAATGTGTACCGTGTTATTTTTCAAAAATATATAATATACAAGTGTAATTTTATATCAGAGAAAGCAATCCCTTTTAATATTCTTGTACCTTTTGCTGGTTGTTGTGAGTATTAGTTGAACTCCTTTTATCACCTTCTATTTTATTACAGTTTTTGTTTTAGTCATACCTGCAAAATGAAAATGTAAAAAAAATATTTGACCATATTTTAGTGCTTTTATTATTTTATTTTTTTATATATTTTTTAGAAATATATTCAAATTTACACAATTTATACCAGAAAATTACCACAGACGAAATAGAAAATACCTGGTCAAGTGCATCGGAAACCCAATACCACGTACTTCTACAATATCAGCTTCGTAAGCTGATTCTGAGTTTAGATAGGAAACTAGTAAGTATTTATTCTTATACCAAATTGGTATTGGTTTCCATGGATAAATAGCAAGATCAAAGATTACTTCGTATGCTAAATAATTTCGCGCTAGTTGCTTTATATTGAAATTATTTAACAAGATTTATATAGTAACATGTAAACATGTCCTCCTCATAGGAACCGCCACGATATAAATGACATGTTGTTTAGGGTGTTGTTAAACACCAAAAAAAAAACAACCTCTTTTTCATCCGTATCACTAGATACTGCTCACTTGAAGTTGTTCAGTTGATGGAGGTATTATAGTTGGAACGAGGACAAAGACTTACCTCCGTATTCAAACCAACCGTATCTGAATGAACTTGTCGATCTCCATGCAGATGGATCCATCACATTATCTCAAATAACTTAATTTAATTTAATAAATTAATCAAATATATATATATAATTCATTATTTTGTACCCATTGTGTGAACTCCTATTGCTAAGTTTATACCATAGCAATTACATATTAGCCGTGTATAATAATTAATGAATAATTTTGAACACATATAAATTTTGAGGGGGTTCATTGCAAAAAGTTTGAAAACCAGAAGCCGTGTGTAATCAGCGAGTGACAATATTTTCCGAGCTGATAATTTATTATTGTCTTGTTCAATAATTGTGATCGTTTCATTGAAGATTTCAAGATTTTATTAAACAACGCTCAGATACATATGTGTAACATGAGGTAAATATACAATATTAAACATGAAATGACGAAATGAACAGGTAAAAAAGGTACAATACAATAATGTTTGAAAGTGTAATGACTTGCATTAAAGGGGCATTAGCTACGATTTTGACCCAAAAAATTATATGCTTTGGAAATTGATAAATAGCTTTAAAATGATGAAATAAAGGTAAATATTTCACATTAAACAGCTTATCGAACCACTTTCCGCCTTTTGAGAACGAAAATTACCATCGATTACTTATTTGCTTGCAAGCAAATAATTTGACCTCGCTTTTTCCGTATGCAATTGACCTTACTAGTGATAGGTAAAAACGAATAATTTGTATGTTGTCGCTTATTAACTGCCAACTTGCATGGTTCTTTGTCCGTAATTAACACCGACTAAAAGCAGATTCACAAAAAATAAGAAATAAGTGCATTGTTGTACTGATTTATTGACGACTCGACAAACTCCGTGAACAATGTCGATAATTAATAAGATGGCGTCCATTTCTTGATCGATCTCAAAACACGAGCAGTTGCATGTTTTTTTTCCCCGATGCGCGTACATTTCATAACATTTATAAGTTACAGAAACACGTTTTATTAAGGCATCAATCATATCTGATATGGGTAACAAAAATTTACGATTTGGCAGATCATGCCCCTTTAATTAATTTGATAAACATACATTTTTGAAATGAAGAAAAAATAAAGCAAACTGCCGCGAAATTAATGTGAAATTGCTGATAGAAAGCAGTTAAATTATTGTAATTTGTCTAACCACGGAATAACGAACTAGAACTAGAGGTAGTTGCGTCATAACTTTATAGGCTTTTGAAATAAAATAGCATAATGAATGTATTTCAGGCCTTCGAAACGGATAGGCAAACTCCCCAGCCAAGCACTATAGTATCAATAACGGACAAAGGAGAAAAGTCGATGGACTATACTAATACCAGAGGACGCAATAATATTGAGGAAAGAGACTTTCCTGAAAATGACTACAAACAAGGAGATGATTTGTGGCACTATTCTGACATTGGAGATATAAACACAAGAAGGTTAGAATAGATACACGCATAGCAGGGGCGGATCCAAGGGGGGGGGGGCGCACCCAGCGCGCGCCCCCCTAAAATTAGAAAAAATATGATTTTTTTTTAGTAAAATCGTGATTTTTCACACGAAATACCCAAAATATTTTCGCGCCTCCCTCAGCTCGGCGCGATTTTTTTAAGTGCGCCCCCCTAACTTGACATCATGGATCCGCTCCTGCATAGCTCGTGTTGTTTATTTATAAGACGAACTAAAAAAAATGAGAGGGTCCGTCGTAGTCGTGATGGTATGATAGTTTGATTTGCACTCTTCTTGAAAACTGCTAATTCGATTCGTTATGATAGCGCGGTCAACTCGATACAACTAACCCCTGTGATAAAGTGTCAGTCACATTGTTATATCCTATATGTATACAGATATACACATTGGTGACACTGGAATATGTCAACTTTTTCAGTTTTAAATTACAGTCAAACCTGTATTAAGAGGTCAACTTTGGGACAAATAAAAAAGTGGCCTTATAAGACAGGTGACCTCTTAAAGGAGGTTCATTTCATATGACTTTTTCTATGACAGGACAAGAAAAGTATGACCCTTTAATGCAGGTGACTGCTTAATAGAGATGACCGCTTGGTCAGGTTTGTCTATGATTGGGTCATAAAATGTTCCTCTTTAATATACCATTAGGTTGACATTTTTACGCTACGATATTTCGTTTGGTCATATTTCTAAGCCCTGGCAAGCTCCTTGAGTGTAAAGACAGTTTATTCTATGATCATTAGAAAAAGTTTCTGTTACAATTAGATTTTTCTGATCTTTTTTTGCCATCTGAATACTGTAGTATTAAATGATTATTTTAGGTTTTATGATGGGTAAGGTTTTTATACAGTATACATGAATTGTAGCGTTTTCGTACTACAAATGCACATTAACAATGTCAGGTAATGCTGTATATTGGTTGCAATACTACTTTTGTGTAAGAACTATATATATTCAATCCTTATAGTTATGTTGAAGTCGTCATCTCTAAAGTTTTACGGTCGTCATCATGACTGGGTTAATCGTTACAGAGTATACGTGTCACAAATGCCCACGGATATGTTCCGTTGGTCTTAATCGCAATCCGCTTCTTTTCTCATTATCACCGGGTTTGTAACAAGAGTAACACGACGGGTGCCACTAGTGGAGCAGGAACTGCTTACCCTTCCGGGTTTTTAGTTGGGTTCGTATTGCTCAATAGATTGTTGTCTGTGTAGTGTTTTGTAGATAATTGTAAAAATGTTTGCCTCTTTTCTTTTGGCCATTGTATTGTCTGTTGTTCGATTTACGGCTTCTGATTACCACTTTGACATCTTTAAACATTTCTTCAACAACTACATCGATGGTGTAATGGTTAGCGTGCGCTCGCCTCAAGTGCGGGAGATCATGGGTTCGAGCCCCCATCGGGTCAAACCAAAGACTATAAACTTGGTATTTGTTGCTTCTAGCTCCGCTAAGCATCCAGCATTTAGGAGAAAGAACAAAGACTGGTTGGCTCGGAATCATGATAATGTGTCCGAGTGGGGCGACATGTCTATCCGCGGACTGTTGTTTCAGTGAGCTAGCACTATAAAATTCCAACTAAGCATGTTGGTCTAGTAAAAAACGGATTTCATCAACATTTCATTGAAAATTAACTTGTTCTTGCCATGATATAGCTGAAAATTTGCTGAGTTGGCGTTAAACAACAATCACTCACTTATTTCATATCCACCTATTTTTTCTACAGGTACAGTCTGAGTGAGCTAGTGTCGGATGAAGATATGTCATTCATAGAAATGGTAAACACTTTCTACACTGACAACGAATCACCTCTAAGAAAATCGCTTTCTGACGAACTAGAGGAATATTTCAGAGAACACCCTGATAGTCCAAAATTAACAAATACTCAGCTTGCATTACATTTGCCAGATAGTACTGAATACTCCTATCAACATACATTAGAAGGTAGTCAATTTACAAACAACAAGAGTGAAAAGTCAGCCTATACAGATATTGGCGAGAAAGAAAACACGCGTACAGAAAACTCAGTGGAGGGCTTTAATTTATTGCCGTATGATTTTTCTCAGAACCTAAATAAAGGCCTGGAATATACAACTGATACAGATACTCCAAATTTGAACGAGTGTGACGAAGAATTCATACGAGACTGGTTGGGGAAAGAAAAGGAAATTCTTGTCTATTCACCTAATGACGAAGACAAACTTAAATCAGGAACATGTTTGAAACCACGTGAATATGAAATTTCATCAACCCAAGAATCCACAACCTCATCCTCACAACACCCAGAATCCTCATCTTCATTAACCCAAGAATCCGCAACTTCATCCTCACAATACCCAGAATCCTCATCATCATTAACCCAAGAATACTCATCATCATCCTCACCACACCAAGAATCCTCCTCCTCCTCATCGTCACTAGAAACATCATCCTCATCATCATCCGCAAATTACGCCTCTATATCACACAATGATGGTAGTTCTTTATTTCAAGATAACAGCGATAAGACCATAGGCATGTCCTATCAGTATCTGTCGTCATACGACCTCAATTATCAATTCAAATCATCGGGTTTTCAGTTAGCAGGCAATGACAGCCTCTTTTTTGTTAACTCTAAGCCATTTTCTAGTTACATGCAGTCTTCAGAGCAACACGAAACCGTGCAAAACACAGTAGATGAGTTGTGTTATACAGAAGAGGCGGAGCGTAATGAGCCAAAAAATCGTGGTAAAAGTATTAATATACCAAATATTTCCTCTTCTATCCTCAGTGAGGCAACCTCAACGGTAAGCAAGGAGAACAATTTGATTCCAGAAATAAGCTACGGTACAACAAGACGATGGAATGTTGTGACTTCCGGTTCTGACCCAAATTTGTGTTCTAGATCAACGACATCTGAGTGTTCTGTATCAAAAGATATGACAAACACAGATGACATAATTACACCAACTCCTGATAAAGGAAAGGTTTCACGTTTAATAAGGTGGATTTTCTTCGGATTAATTGTTTTTATTTTATGTGTTTCTCAGATCCGCCGAACTAACGAAAATGGCGATATTCGTGATTTTTCATTGGTTGATGACTTGTCAAAGTTAGTTCAATTAAAAAATTCCGGATAAATACATTAGGATGGACATCTTGACTCCGTGTGTTACATACTGTTTAAAATAGCATTTATTTATGACATTTTGTGGATTTATTTTTTTTCAATTTTAAATGATAATAAGATACTGAAAATGGTTTTCTTTCAATTCTTAAGTTTCACTCATCTACAAAACAATGATGAGATATTGAATCTGTATTCAACAGAATGATTTGATATTAAGAACAAACACATCGATTATTGTTGTATTCTTTTCATTCAACGGATGTAGAAGATTAATTAGTGTTATGATGTTTAATGCCACTTTCAACAATAGTTCAGTTATATTGTGGCGGTCAGTTTTATTGGTGGAGGAAATATGAGTACCGTACGAAACACACCGACCTGTCGCAAGTCACTGACAATCTTTATCATATAATGTTGTATCGAGCTCGACCTCACCTGAGTGGGTTTCCAACTCACAAGGTTAATGATGATAGACACTGATTGCATAGGTAGTTGTGAATCCAACTACCATACGATCACGGCCCCGACGGATGTAGAAAGCAATGTTCAAGATGACTAATTATTTATAGGTCCGTGCAACAAAACTTCGTTTCCTCTGAATTAAAAAAATCCTGTGTAACATAAATGTTGTCTCGTATATTCTTGTTCCACGATTGGGTTTGATTATGTAGGCCATATTCTACAATGCTCTCTGTTGTAGCCTTCCCTAATTCGATAGGAGTTACACCATTTGGAACATTTAAACAACTTAGAAACCGTTAAATAATACTCAGGTGTTAAATCAGATCATCTTGCTCCTGCCTGAATTGTGTTATATATTTTTGTGTATTTATAGTGTATGTATTGAACTTCATTGCAGGTATGTTAATGCAACTTGCAATATTTTCGGCTTTTGAAATTGTTGTTTTTTTAATACCTGGTTAAAAAGTTAATTTCATCCCCTAATCGTTAGAATTCGTTTGACTTTCGTACAGAAAAACTTAAATTACATTTCAAATGGAGTTGTCGCGCTTTGTTCCATTTGTTATAATCATGATTCTGATACTGGTTAGTGAATTCAGAGCAGTTGTAGATTGACATGTGATTAATTGATGGAACCATATGGTTTGTATGGTTAATGACACGCCTCCTTAGTGCTTAGGGAAATGATGCATATTCATCATATAATTAGATAAAAGCACGTGTAGTCTGGGTTCTTGAGTTAGTTTGTTAGTTAGTTCTTTTTTTTTATGTTTGATTGTATATAATTATACGTTATTATTTAGTTCGCTAATACAGTAATTTAATTTGAAAATGGTGTTTTATTAATTTAGACCTGGCAGGTTAAAGTAAAGGTCTAATATGGTGGAGACCCGTTTTAAAAGTTTTAAATGAATAATTTTCATAAACAATTGAGGAATTTTGACATTCCAACGAGTTTGAATTTTACCTCTCGCTGTCCCGTTTTTATTTCGACATAAACTTGATTAAAGTCACGTGACCACCAGTAGGGGTTGGTTAATGTAACTACAAGAAATCCTAAAAGTTCAGGCCAAAGACGTTCTTTTTTGTAAATAATAATCGCTGTTCTAGATAGAAAAAACCCTGCCTTTCAGGTATGTCCGTATTGTACGTCTTTTATAAGAAAATACGAAATGAAGTGCTAGTTTTCAACGTAAACACTTCTGGCAACGATTACCAACCTAATTTCTCAGAATATATGAAGACAGCGATGTAGTAGCAGCAATATTGTGAATTTTGATCACCTGCTTCAAGTCTGTGCAAATTTACAGTAACTTTAGAGGACATTATTGGCTTGTGCCAGATCGATTTTTATTAGGTATACAAGATTTGACTTTCGATGATGGATTTAAAACGTCCAAATGACCCGATTTGGTTTCCGGTTATGTTTATCGTGTCGATACCGAAATAATAAAACTGGCGCTAATTACAAACAGGAAAATCGAAATATTAAAAAAAAAATTAGTTTGTATTTAAAACTGTTTGAAATAAAAAATAATATGTATTTTGATCATTCATTATAAAAAAAAATACAATATTTCAGGTACATACATGTATATAACCATGGGGTAAAGAGGAAAAAGGGGGGATGGTAAAAAAAAAAGGTCACATATAGTAATTTTACTGTTCTCTTTTGTACCATTTGAAATTAGATATTAGTTTTAATCTCATCTTTTCAAAAATGAAATATTTCTGTCCTTTTCTACAATCACATTTGAATATCTAAATGTCTACTGATCTCCACAGATAATCTCAAACCATTTATTGTTTTTTAGAATGGGGTTCACCTACGATTTTTCGCTAATTGGTGGCGTATGTGTTCTATCAGTTATTACTTTCGGAACTCCTCGGCTATCATCAATAACGTAACTAATGTAAACTACGATATTGATTTAAATATATTCGTGTAAAATGCCACAAATGCTGTTACATTGTATTACTAATTATAAGTGAGGGGTAGCTATCAAGAAGACTGACCATACAACGAGAGGTCAGTTGATGCCAGGGAAATACGACGTGGTTTGCTGGGCACATTTCAATGACACCGGCTTCACTGAGGTGTGTCGGCATTATTCTCTATTCTATTCTACCATATAGTGACCACCTTCAAGTAGTTGAAGATTATGTGACAGTGGAGATTTACTTACAACAAGACATAGATTAAAGGCCAAAAATGTAAATAAATATGTACAATTAATGGCAAGAAGAGCAAAAAAAGTAAAAATAATGTATATACAAGTAAATTATTGAGAATGAATACTGTAGTTTAGAGATGGAGGATTTGAAAGAGTCCAGTGATGTACATGTACTGTTGATAATGTTTTCCGGTAATTTGTTCAAGTCTGTTATTGTTCTTGGGAAAAAAAGATTCTTTTCTGTATTCAGTTTTTGTTTTGTTAGATGTCTTCCAGTGTTGATTGAAAAACAGTTTATATTACTTTTACTAATGGAATGGTCCTCTAAGACACAAAGCACTAACCATTTTACTACTGAGAAAGGATTTTTTTTAGAATAAAAATAGTTTATTTTCCACTATGTCCATTCTTTTAAGTAGACATGAATACACCTTAGACCTAAAAAAGATATTGTTTGTTTAGGCTAAATTGACCCTACCTAAAATTTAGTGCCTATCGTAGCTATTTTATTAGTTTTTTGTCAAAAAACATAATCCAAGTTGAAACATCTGCATGCCCAATACATCCTGTGCAAAAACAATTTAAACAAAAATTTCCAGGTTACCCTATCTAACCTTTTTCACAGGGTTACCGGTAACCCTCAACACACAATTATTTTTTTAGGTCTCATAATGATATGCATGTATCTTTTACCTCATCATATTATAAAAAATATGTTGTTTTTCTCTACCTGATGTGTGAAAAAAAATGGATTCTCGACTGACATAAAAAAAAA
>MJUT01019894.1:150784-163496 GCA_002080005.1 Gigantidas platifrons | reverse complement strand
TGATGTACAGGTGCTTGATCGTTCTGAATGAAAGAAAATTACAAGCTTCTTGGAGACTTAGTTTTCCAAATAAGGAAGATAAGCCCCGCCTACAAAGCTAGAATGACAGTTGAAGAAAAACGTCTATAGCAAGTTTATCCCGTTAAAATAAAAAGATATGTGGCAACCACACACAGAAAATAACATATTTCATCTTATTGAAAAAGTAAAAGCATTTAAGCATTCAAATAATAGACACAATTTAACATTCACAACACCAAATTGCAAACGATGCAGGTAAACGATGTGCACAGCTGCTAATAAATATTCACAGGGTTCGCACAGGTGCTTGAAATCCTTGAAAGTACTTGAAAACGAAAGTAGCAAAATCAAGGACTTGAAAGTACTTGAATTCCAATAAAGGTGCTTGAAAACCCTTGAAAAATACTTTTTCATTTGAACAATCTTATTTCCGCGAAATAAGTGCATGTTAACAGTCATTTTCGATCTCCAAGACGTTGAATCGATGTCAACAACCTCAGTTACCCGTGGAAATATAAATAGACCTTCCCGTATCACTACACGCTATTTCTATAAAACGGTGTTTTCCGGAATTTTACCGCTCAAATCAACAATACGCATTAATGTAATCCCATCATCTGACTTCAAGCTTGTCGTTTTATTTGGTTTCCGTTGCGATTCATGAGTTTTCCTGAACGTATTTCTTAATGGGCATAACATCAAACGTGTCCACTTATGTTCTAGATTAAAAATTATGATAATAAAAAATCATAACATCGCGTGATCAGCCGTCGGTCGCCAGTGACCTTGATCATTGCCAGTTCAAGATGCCGGGAAAATGTAAATTCCTGAACAAAAGAAAAAAAGACAAACACAAAAGTACCTTCACCAGACTTGCCTACCCCTTTTAAGTTAAAAATAGTAAGGTGCTTGAAAAAAATAGTAAGTTGAGATAAAAAAATAGTAAGGCACTATTAAGGCTCTTTTTTTGGGTCACAAAATACAATTTTAAGCACAGAAACTACACATGTTGTGAATGCGGAATGGCACATGATATAACCACATAATGTTAACATTTTAAATCGATTTTGGGTTTATTATCAAAATTTTGACCAAGATCGTTTTGACATCGTTTTTTTAATCACTGGAAATGCTGATACGATCTATAATATACGGAACCGCAATGAAATGACGGACCGGAACCGAACACTTTCCGGAAATATCGCAAATTTGCTGAATCGTTTAAGGAAATTGACAACAATCGTAAGGGTGCAAGATAGCCCAAAAAATAGTGAGCCTTACGCCAAAATCGTAAGGGTAGGCAAGTCGGCTTCACCCACAAAACCACTGACATTGGGCATCCATCATTTTCCTGACTGGGTACAGGCATTTTCACTTGAAGAAAGGTAAGGTTAAACAAGGTTTTATATATGAAAATGCTCAGAAAAAGGTGCTTGAAAACTGTAATTTTTTTCCTGGAAAGTCCTTGAAAAGTCCTTGATTTTGCTCAACAAAAAAGTGTATGAACCCTGTATTCATAAGATGAGAAGAGTTATTCCCCCTTACGAAAGTCGATAAACGTTGCATTAACTTGCCTGCGTTATATATATTCTTTTGAAGTTTCATTGGGGTATGAAAGCGTTGACGGAAGTACATTTTCAATGAAGCGCAGTAGCGCTTCATGTTGAAAATATGATCAACGCTTTCATACCTCAATGAAACTTCAAAAGAATGCATTCAATTCTTATAATTATATTTAAATCACACCAAAATTTTATATAGTTGAATTTTTCGTTGTGAATTTTATTTGTGTTAGATTATTTGCTGTTGGAAATTACTACGCCATTGATTGTTTACATCTGACGTCGTCATGGAGGCACGTGCAAGTTCGGGTTTGAGTTTCATTGGGATGTGAAAGATCTCTTTTATAATCATGTGACCACTTCATAACCAATCATATTGTAAAATTTCAATGAAAAACGGAATTTCAATGACGTCGTCATGGAGGCACGTGCAAGTTCGGGTTTGAGTTTCATTGGGATGTGAAACATCTCTTTTATAATCATGTGACCACTTCATAACCAATCATATTGTAAAATTTCAATGAAAAACGGAAGTAATGTATAACACTTTCTTATTTTAAAAATAAACAATTACAAAAAGCACCTCCTATCAAACTAGCTCACTGGGAGCTGCTGCAAATTTTCTTTCATTTTTCTTTACGTACAAAGTGGTGGAATTCTTTATTCACAAGGCACTGATTTACGCCCTGTCCTAAGGGAGTTGGCTATTCGATTCGTCGTACGTAACTAGCAAACTCCCCTTCGGTGCGGTTGTATCCAGCAGCGAAGAAACTTGGTTCTATTTATATACCCGATGTTCATGTGGTGACTCCATACCTTGAATAAATAAACAAATGAAAGTAGTCCGTATATTGGTGTAAGGTTTTAAAGTGGAAAGATGAAGTATTGCAACCACAACACAAATAGGTGTCCTCATTGTAAGTTTGGATCAGAAATTGGCTGTACCTTTGTATTTTGTTCTTGTATTGTATCATTTATTTTTCTCACTAATGAGACAGCACAGATCCTATTTTTAGCCGTGTGAGATATCCTTGTCTCAACCCGTGGGTGAGATAAGAATTTCACGCTACTTTTCCGTAAAAATGTTACGTTTCGCAAAATGTCATTGTCAGGGGCGGATCCAGGATTTCAAGTTAGGGGGAGGTGGCGCACTTAAAAAAAACCGCGCCGAACGGAGACAGGCGTGAAAAATTTTGGGGTATTTCGTGTGAAAAATCACGATATTACACAAAAAAAATCATATTTTTTCCAATTTTAGGGGGGGTGGTGGCAGGTGTGCCCCCCCTTGGATCCGCCCCTGATTGTATCAATAAAATCGTTTATATCAATTATGATATTCACCGCAAGTACAGGCAATAATTGTTTTATTATACCGAAACTCCATTTACAATAATGTTCGATGCAATAAACACTTATTTGTGTGTTTTCATAACCTTCATATTTGTGTTTTTAACTTCCGGTCATGATTGTAATTCCGGATTGCAAGAATGTTAAATTAGTGAGAAAAAGAATCGAACATCGGTAAGGGGCAAGACGGAAAAATATCAGACACCAGCGGGAAAGATTTCTATTGGTCTCCAACTCGGCCGTTCCTCGTTGGAGACCAGAAATCTTTCCCTTTTTTGTGTGTGTGTGTGTGTCTGAGATTTTTCCGTCTTGCCCTCTTACTGGTGTTAGATCCTTTATATCTTGTTGTTGTTTTTTGTTTGTAATTTCTAAAGGCCGCATCAGTGTTGTTATGGTTACCGTACACGCCTCGAGTGTAGTATGTATAATGTAGATCGTTGATTAGAGATCGAACCGGTAAAATGAATTACTATAGAATTGGCATTTGCCGCTTCTCTGATATGTGCGAAGCATTACGGATTACAAGCAAAGACTGGTTGTGTTTGGTTTATGGTGTTTAACGCCACTTTCAACAATATTTCAGTTATATCGTGGCGGTCAGTTTTATTGGTTTGTGGAATACCCGGAGAAAACCGCAGACATGTCGCAAGTCACTGACAACTTTATCACATAATGTTGTATCGAGTTCACCTCGCCATGAATGGGGTTCGAACTCACAACTTTAGTGGTGATAGGCACTGATTGCACAGACAGTTGTAAATCCAACTACCATACGATCACGACAGTCCCACCTCGGAATCGGGACAATGTGTCCGAGTGGAGCGACATGTCTATCAGTAATCTATTATTTCTTTGAAGTAACACTATAAAAATCAAGCATGTTGGTCTAGTATAAAGCAGTCACCACCCACCATCATCTCATCGAAATATAACTTGTTCTCGCCATAGTTCAGCTGAAAAACTGCTCATTTTACGTTAAACAACAATCGCTCACTTTTGTTGTTAAAACATATTTAATTATGATCGAATTAGAGGAAGCTTTTGACAGACTTGTTTTCACTCTGTGTTTAATATCATCTTTTTGAAAAGTTTCAATAGTTTCTTTTCATTTTATGTTTTCTTATTGGTCGTGTCTTATGTATCGGTTCAACTTGTGATTGCTTAATTGACTCTGCCCACAGAGCTGTCAAACACGTCCCCTGGTGGAGGATAAAGGATATCCTCTATGTTGAGGGAGGCGCAATCTAATTGAAATTAGACCTACACACTTACTCCCTATTGTCTATCGTTTTTTTTTGTCGCTCGTGTGTAGGGCCTAAACGAGCGACCAAAAAAAAATGATAGAAAATAGGGAGCAAGTGTGTAGGTCTAATATTAATTAGATTGAGGGAGGCGGTTTTCTAGACATAATATTAAAGGAGAACCTGACCTTTAGGAACATAAAGTGTGTTGTGTTAAGAGAGTGCCACGCTCCTTGTATACGTCGATGACAATTTTGTAGATATCGAAAATAACCTGGGCGCACTGTGGCAGCTGAAAAATGCTATTTTTTCTTCCACATTCATTTAGATGCGGTGTGCCTAATTAACAAATCGGACCAAACCGGACCAAAACGGGACCAAAACATACTAAATCGGAACAAATAGAATCAATAAGGCACGAAATCAGTAACTAAAATACCAGGCCGGATCACATATAAGCAATGAAAATAGTTGCAAGTACAGCGAGTCGAGTGCACCCTTTTTTGTAATTTACAAAGCCGGGCGCGAACCCACGCCGTATTGGTGATAGACTTGTATGAGTTGTTAGATCCAACGACCTAACTCATTGAGCCTCCCTGTCATAAATAGAGAAAAATAATGAAAATTTAGATGTTGGGGTAATATAATGTATACAAAAATGTATATAAAAGAGACATTTAGTCATAAATAGGGAAAAATAGTGAAAATTTAGATGTTGGGGTTATACAATATACATGTATATAAAAGAGACTTTTATTCATACATGTTGGGGTTATATAACCCCAACATCTAAATTTTCACTATTTTTCTCTATTTATGACTAAAATTCAGATGACTGTGATTCGACCATCATGATTGTTAGACATTTCCAAGGCAGTCTGTCAAGCAACTCCTGATTTCCTGGATTATTCTCGAGTTTTCCTTGTTTTGAGCAGTTCCTGATCTTTTCACTTATACCCATTATACTTCAGAAAATATCTGACCAAATATATACATGTAGATGGAACACTTAATTTTCCACCAAGGCGTAAAAAACAAACAGAAAAAAAGGTATGAATCATGACACTGCAGTATCAAAATCAACAATATGAAATAATAAGTTTCTAAAACTTTTTCCTGTTTGTATGATATATAAATATCCAATTTGATTCCGATTTGGTACATAGGTTGGTCCGATTTGGTCCCGTTTTTGTCCGATTTGGTTCCGTTTTGGTCCGATTTGGTTATTAGGCGGACCCTTTAGATGGGAGTCAAAAGTCATTTCCGTTGTTGTCCCAACCCTCCCTCGTTTCTTTATTGAATATGCATAAAATAGTCGAGGCTGATCGCTAAACAAACTAAGAATCAACCAATCTTGTCTATAGGAATCAATAATCGATTAGATCGGAATTTTTGTTTTGTTGACATTTCACAATTTCATTAACCACCAATTGTAACTGGCTGAATTGGTTTTATTTATCATTACATTATTTTATTCCTGACCAGCTGTCTGTATAGCTGGATGGCAAACCGTTCATTTTCACAAAATATCCTTAGTTTTATATTTCCAATAAGCCTTTAAGCTACTATAGTTACCTAGTGAATCATTGATGGATTTGAGAAAATACGAAATGTGTTATAAATATTAAATTAAGAAAAGAAAGTTTAAACAAATTCCATCAATATCAACAAAATGAACAATCATCTCTCACCTTAACTCACTGAACACAATAAATACCAGGACAAATGAAGTTGGAAATCTTGGTCCTGGTTTGGGACAGGTACAAACAAGTGGTCGGATATACTGTCGTTTACAAAAACAAACAAAATTATATTATTGGGACAAAAAGGGACAGCATCTATTACACTCAGTAAATTAAATGTCTATGTATAAATATGTAGATTTATATATACCGTATAAGTGGTTTTTTTTTTTCGCGGTACATATTTTTTGCTTTATTCGCGATAGCCATCGATCAGCGAAAAAAGGATCCGCATAAATTTCCACCCTTTACTACATAAATATCTTTATTTTCATAAATAATTGTACGATATATATATTATATGACTATGAGAGATCTTTTGAGCTTTAATGGAAACCAATTCCTCGAGGTCAATAACCAACATAACAATTTTTAAATTACAGGTGTCTTGCACTGAATAAAGATAAGTCCAAAGGTAAATATTGAATCTTCTCTAAGATCATATACATTTGTGTCAATAAGGACCTTTATTTACATTAGACTTAATATTAACTTTATACAGAGTTAAATTACACACAGAAGTCATATCACAATAAACTGAAAATTTAAAGTGACAAAATCCTATACATGTTCAAAACTAGAGGCTCACTTGAGTGAGCTTGTATCACTCACCTGATTGCCTAGTGGCTGTACGTTAGTACATGTATTTGATTTGACAAAAGGAATCTAGAAAAATATTTCAAATTTTCTATTTTTAGTAACAGTAGTGGCCATGTTTGTTGGCGGTTGGGGTCATCAACCATAATTCTTAAAGAATATTTTATTCACAAATAATTTCTTCTTTTAAAACATCAGTAGTTTTTCCCAAAATGCAGCTACATATGATGCTCTACAATAGTCCTGAATTTCATGACTTACCGTGTAGCTCTTTTTTAATTTGGATTTTTGTTGTTCTTTTTGCTACACGTGTAGCAAAAAAAAATCCATACAAAAAAAGAACACATGGTAAGTCATGAATTTCAGGACTAGATCTACAAGTAATGAATTTCGTTTATTTCAACCTTTAACTATTCGTCTGCAACAGTAGTTTACATTTCCTTGAAGTCCATAAGGGAACAACCATTTGATTTCTATGGAGGGGCAAGGAAGTGATCTTGGATCATGATTTTTTTTTTTCGCAGAATTTTTGGACCTAAATTCTATAAATTCGCACAAATTTTTTTTCCCCCCAAGTCCGATCCTGCTTTATTTTTCTGGCCAGTTTTTGATCCTGCCTTTGGCCTTCACCAAAATTTGGAGCCTGGATTTTTATTTCAAATTCCTTCCTTGCCTCCCCATAAAAATTAAATGGTCGTTCCCTAACTTGCATTTTTCCATATTCTTTGCAAAAACACATTTCCTGGTGTAAGTGTGAAATGGAACTAAATTTGTGCCAAGTCTGATTTTGTGAAAAGAGTAAGTGGACGGATAAAAAAAGTTAAAATAATGTTACGATTTGAGAGTGTAAACAAAGTGTTTTCTTTGTTCAGACTTAAGATCCGTTCTACACTACGTGTATTCTAATCTTTACAACGACTACGGATTAAAGATCAACCAAACAGCAATTTATGAGCCGTCAGTTAATGTTACATCACAGGCGCTTGTGTAGAGTCAAAAATATGCTCGCTATGTACCTAAAATACCACAAGGCCGGACTCACTCCCACTACCCCTGTCACTTCAACCGCTATTTCCCCTGTCAAAATGTCGATAGGACACAAATCGCCGACTGATTTGTGTAGTGAAATGATTTTTCTTCAAGGAACATCCGTTTTTTATATCTTCCTACCTTCTACACCCCCATACTGACAGATAATCCTCTGATTTTGTTGATACACAACATATCGTAGGCTGCAAAAGCGAAAGAATGTCTTTCCGCCTTTCGGTCATTCTCGGGTTTTATTATTGCCTTACGAAACATACATGAGAAGTTCATATTTTGGCGCCTTGTAATTTGAATTTGGAATTTCTAGTGTTTAGTATTTATATAAGATAAAACCTGAGTACGAACGAAAGGCGGAAAGACGTCACGCGACCTACTTTCGCTTTTGCAGCCTACGATATGTTGTGTATCAACAAAATCGGAGGATTATCTGTCAGTATGGGGGTGTAGAAGGTAGGAAGATATAAAAAACGGATGTTCCTTGAAGAAAAATCATTTCACTACACAAATCAGTCGGCGATTTGTGTCCTATCGACATTTTGACAGGGGAAATAGCGGTTGAAGTGACAGGGGTAGTGGGAGTGAATCCGGCCTTGTGGTATTTTAGGTACATAGCGAGCATATTTTTGACTCTACACAAGCACCTGTGGTTACATACGACCAGAAAACACGATTTTACATCCACTGGTCTGCAAAATCATCGCCAGTTGACAACGAAAGCATCGGTCACCATGTTTCTTTCTACGCAATCATAAACATAAATGTTTATTTATCACAGATCTGCTGGTTTTATTTCTCTATAAGAACAAAGAAACATCCAAAGCAATGAATTTTAGGCATAACTGTGCACCTACATGACCTACCGACAAAAAAATTTTCGATGTGGAGTTATCGTTCTTGTAATATATATAACGGTAATATATATTACGGATTTCGGCAAACAAAACGAAACGTTACTTTTGACTTATTTCCCATAGGGTCCAATATTAAACTATGTCCTGGAGTGGTGGCCATCTTGGATTTCAGATCAGCAAAAAGAAAAAAAATTTTTACAGAAGACCATCCAAGGAACATTTCTGCAAAGGATCATTTTCAATGACTCCATGGTTTCTGAGAAGATCTTTATACATATTTCCCATAGGGTCCAATGTTAAACTTTGTCCAGCGGTGGCGGCCATCTTGGATTCAACATCTGCACCAAAAACATTTTTTTGGTAGAGGACTATCCAAGGAACATTTCTGCAAAGGATCATTTTCATTGACATTGTGGCAGAGTTCTTGAAATTTGTCGGTTTTATCGGTTTGGCCGACAAAAAATCGGCATGTCCGACATATTCCACATCTCTGTCGGCCCACTGGACCGGCAAAACATCCGCCGGTATTCTAGGCCGACATTCCCGGTATTTGATTCACCTCCATATCCTAACCGTTTCGCATATTACGCATCCGGAAGTTATCTATTACTTCCGTTTTTCTTAATTTTGAAAGTATGATGACCAGGTGGCCGATTACATTTAGTGCAGGTGCAAAGCCTGGCAAACGAAAAAGAGAGGACATAATCGGAACTAAAGATAATAAAAAAACAATATGAAATTAATCGAGAGCGTCAGTTTTAACAACACTGGCTTGACAAAACACCTTGGCTACGATGCGAAAGGGAATGAAGAAAATCAGAAATCAGTAGAGTGATACACAGCTAGAGAATGAGGAAGGCATTGATAGAGAGAGTGATGAAATAAATAGAACGTGAGAGAAAATAAAAATTGAGAATGAATTGGAAAGAGGAAGTGAGAATGATGAGGAGGATAAAAGTAGAGAGAAAATAAAAACTAGAAAGGAAATGAGTAGTGATTCAGAGTGTGAAATGAGTGAAGAAACATTAAGAGCTACATGTCTTCTTCTTTTGGTATACAGCTATCCATCCACTGGATGATCACTAGCTGTTGCGCATGCGTGGGAATAAACAACATAAAGAAATAATAATAAATTCAGTGGTGCCAAACAGGAATAAATTTTGTGGTTAAAACTATTTACAATTTCATTTTTATTTAAATTTGTGATTGTAGATGGCTGAGAACAGTTGGTGTTAGCTGTTCTCTAAACGTGTTGACTGTTGGGCATAGAACTATAGCTTGAGGTAGTAAATTCCAGTGAATGATTGTGTTCGGAAAGAATGAGTAATTGTACGGATCTTTGAATGCATGAAGATATCTGTATGTAAATGGATGAAATTGTCTGATTCTTGGGTCTGTTGGTATTAATATGGTTGTAGGAACTGCAACGATATGGTGAACAATCTTGTAAAACATAATAAGTTTTGTTTTGAGTCGACGTTGTTGTAATGTAGGCCAGGTGAGAGTTTGTAGCATATCTGTGACACTGCTAGTATTAAGGTATCGGTTGCAGGCATACCTAGCTGCCCGTCGTTGGACCATCTCAATCTTATTGCAATGTTCTGCTGTGTGAGGGTCCCAAACTGAGCATGCATACTCTAGTTTTGGACGGACAAGAGACAGGTATGCCTGCGACTTTATATTTGTGTTGGAGGTTTTAAGGTTTCTTTTCATAACTGAATTTGAAATTGAGTATGAATTCAACTAGTTAGTGACATTCTGATGTATTCATACACATAATATTTACACAAACACACATATTGCTATTATAAATTACTGAAAAGTTATTGTTGAATAAAGTTAAAGTTAAATAAAGGCATTTTTGTATGGACATGAGAAAAAAGTTCGGACTGACAGATTTTTGTTCGGACTGACAAAGTTCCATTATTTGTCAGTCCGAATGTCTGACAGCACAATTTTTTTTTCAAGAACTCTGTTGTGGTTTCTGAGAAGAAGATCTTTGAAGGTATTTCCCACAGGGTCAAATGTTAAACTTTGTCCCGCAGTGACGGCCATTTTGGACTTCAGATCAGCACCAAAAACATAATTTTGGTAGAGGACCATCCAAGGAACATTTCTGCAAGAGATCAATTTTACTGACATTGTGGCTTCTGAGAAGAAGATCTTTGAAGGTATTTACCATAGGGTTCAATGTTAAACTTCATCCTGCTGTGGTGGCCATCTTGGATTTTGGATCAGCACCAAAAACATAATTTTGGTACAGGACCACCCAAGGATCCTTCACACCATAAAACAAATCCATTGGCTGTGTAGTTTCTGACAAGAATATCTTTGAAAATTGAGCCAATCAAAACACATTATTGGCCCTGGCCACCATGTTAAATTCCTGATCGAAACAAAAAACATAATTTTATAGATGACCTCCTGATGCACATTCCTGCCAAGTTTGGTTCCATTTGGCTCAGTGGTTTCTGAGGAGAAGATTGAAATGTGAAAAGCTAACGACGGACGACGACGACGGAATAGCTCACATGACCCTTTGGGTCAGGTGAGCTAACAAGTCATACCGCCAACCGATATCATTTAGTTAATTATATGGAGAAAACCAAGCTAGCGATAATAAAGAGTACGGGTTTTAAGAGCTAAAAGGCTTTTTAGCTCACCTGACCCAAAGGGTCATGTGAGCTATTGCCATCACTTGGCGTCCGTCGTCGTCCGTCGTTAGCTTTTCACATTTCAATCTTCTCCTCAGAAACCACTGAGCCAAATGGAACCAAACTTGGCAGGAATGTGTATCAGGAGGTCCTCTATAAAATATATG
Organism: Gigantidas platifrons; assembly: GCA_002080005.1. Classification (NCBI taxonomy): domain Eukaryota; kingdom Metazoa; phylum Mollusca; class Bivalvia; order Mytilida; family Modiolidae; genus Gigantidas; species Gigantidas platifrons. The sequence goes on along the minus strand of MJUT01019894.1, from coordinate 152,267 downwards.
TTTTTTGTTTCGATCAGGAATTCAACATGGCGGGCAGGGCCAATAATGTGTTTTGATTGGCTCAATTTTCAAAGATCTTCTTGTCAGAAACTACACAGCCAATGGAATTGTTTTATGGTGTGAAGGATCCTTGGGTTGTCCTCTACCAAAATTATGTTTTTGGTGCATATCCAAAATCCAAGATGGCCACCACAGCAGGATGAAGTTTAACATTGGACCCTATGGTAAATACCTTCAAAGATCTTCTTCTCAGAAGCCACAATGTCAGTAAAAATGATCTCTTGCAGAAATGTTCCTTGTTTTTGGTGCTGATCTGAAGTCCAAAATGGCCGTCACTGGGGGAGAAAGTTTAACATTTGACCCTATGGGAAATACCTTCAAAGATCTTCTAAATCTGTTTTCTGTGGAAAGAAAGATAACTTTAATTTAATCTGTGGAAAGAGATAACTCTATTTAAATATTGACATAAAGTAAACTTTAGTATAATACAGTTAAAATGAATCTGTATAAAAAAAATGTGATCGAGATACCCACCCTAAACCGTATATATTTATGATCAGGGTGACTAGGCAAATTAAATGCCTTATAGCTCAGGCCCCCGGGGGAGGGGGGGTCATACCCCACCCCCTACCTAAAGTGAACTTTTTAATGGTTGAGATCCCCACCCCTAAACCGTATATATTTATGATCAGGGTGACTAGGCAAATTAAATGCCTTATAGCTCAGGCCCCGGGGGTCATCCCCAACGCCCTACCTGAAGTGAACTTTTTAATGGTTGAGATCCCCACCCCTAAACCATATATATTTATGTCCAGGGTGACTAGGCAAATTAAATGCCTTATAGCTCATGCTGTGGGGGTCATACCCCACCCCCTACCTCAAGTGAACTTTTTAGCTCACCTGACCCAAAAGGTCATGTGAGCTTTTGTCATCACTTTGCGTCCGTCGTCGTCCGCGTCTGTAAACTTTTCATACTTTCTTCTTCTTCTTTGAAACCACTGAACTGATTTGGACGACCAAATTTGGCAGAAATGTTCATTGGGAGGTCCTCTACTAAATTTGTTATTTTGGTGCAGATCGAAAATCCAACATGGCTGCCAGGGCCAATAATGTGTTCTGATTGGTTGAAACTTTGAAAATATTCTTGTCAGAAACTACTTAGCCGATGGAATTGTAATATTACAGAAATTATGACTGGATGGTTCTCTACTAAATTTGTTATTTTTGTGCTGATCGCATATCCAAGATGGCCGCCATGACTCGACTTAGTTTAACATTGGACCCTATGGGAATTTCACATTTTCATCTTTTTTTCTGAAACCACGCAACAGATTTGAACCAATCTTGGCAGAAATGTTCATTAGATGGTCATATACAAGATTTTTGTTTTTGGCGCTGATCGGAAATCCAACATGGCTGCCAGGGCTCATAATGTGTTCTGATTGGTCGAAATTTTAAAAATCTTATTGCTAGAAACCACTAA
>MJUT01019894.1:130593-150213 GCA_002080005.1 Gigantidas platifrons | reverse complement strand
CCTTCTTGTTAGAAACCACTAAGCCAATTGAATTGTGCCTTTACAGGAATGATCATTGGGTGATCCTGTACTAAACTTGTGAATCGTTTACTGATCGGAAATTCAAGATGGCCATCATGACTCGACTTAGTTTTAACATAGGACCTATGGAAAAAATGTTTAAAAGTCTTCTCCTCTGAAACCAGCAAGTCAATTTAAAGCAAACATGGCATGAATGGTCCTTAGGTGGTCAACTTTCAAAATTATGTCCTGTGAGCCCGACCTCCATCCAAGATTGCCGCAGTCAGCGGACATAGTTTTAACATAGGACCCTATGGGAAAATTGTTTAAAAGGCTTCCCTCTGAAACCAGTCGGCCAATTTAAAGCAAATATGGCATGGATGGTCCTTGGGTAGTATACTTTTGAAATTGTGTCTGGTGACTACTACCTCCATCCAAGATGGCTGCCATGAGCAGACATAGTTTTAACATAGAACCCTATGGGATTTGAATAGTAACTTAGATGTATTCGGCATGCAGACATTCTTAAGAGGACTTAGTTATGTCAGGTGAGCGATACAGGCTCATGTGAGCCTCTAGTTTTTATTAGTTTTTATGAATAGGCTGATTTACAGTGGTTTATATTAAAATTCAAAATCAATTGTAAAACGTATCGATGAATAGAGAAACAAATTCATATGCATTGACGTCGACACAAAAAATGACATTTCTGCATTAATCTTGTATTTTGTAAATGAATACATGTATGAGTTTGTGTTATGTTGTCAAGTAAACAAACGTAAGCATTTATTATAAACGATGGTAGCATTCCATTCATTGCATGTCTTATATGTGAAATTTGAGTGCATTCAAACTTTAAAAAAAAGATGAATAATTTATCATATATATGAATAAATTATAGTTCGAAAAACACGGACACGTTAATGCAAATGAATGAAGCAAAAAATAAAACCGTGTATTTTTCAAGATTTCGGAATATTCGGCCATACATCTAACGACAAAAAAAATTAAATGAATATAATTGACAAAATGCGATCCGTAGAAGTTCTATAAATTTCTTTATTTGCTTTCTTTTGGCTCTAAAAGAAAAAAAAAAGGTGATTGAAATGTAGCCGAAAGTAAATTCTTAATAACAATGAGATAAATTAACATCAACCAAAGCGCTGTTGTTTTTATATTGTTAATGGACAAATAAAAAAATAATAATCCTGTAAAAATTGGTTGAAATAATTACAAGTCCAATCATTTTAGCTGAAAAAGACAAATGTCGGACAGTGTTGACCAACCAAATATCAAGAAAATGAACAAGCACTTTTCACATCGAAACACTGAATATATAAAAAAAATCCACTGTAGAGACAAAGTTTAGCATTTTGCTGCAATTGCTAGCTGGGCTCCATAAAACATCAGTTTTTGTATCCCAGCAAAAATGTATGGGTCGCACTGAGCTACTGACTTTGCACAGGAAATATTGAACATTTTAGAAGGCAGTTGGGGTACTCTCTGAAAATTTTCAGTTGCCCAAGTTCAATTTTAATTGTCCTGGGCTAGTGGGCATCTATCTATTAAGTTTTATTCCTGACCACGATATATGCCAATGGAAGTTCAGGTGATTAAATCAATACACATTTAAAAAAAAAAACCAACAACACCAAAGATTTTTGCCAGAAGTAACGTGTTAAAGGGACGCTTTATTGCAGTGGATTTATAATTACACATTATTAAAAGTTAAAAATACTAAAATTTTGTATTAGGATAACGATAACATCATTTAAGTTTAAATTTCGGTTAACATGTAAAATGTTCAAATTTGAATGTAAAACAACATGGTTAAAATTAAATTATTGTTTCTGCTAAGTACATTGTATTCATTTACAGAGAAAGTCCATTTTTTTTGGTGAGTTTTCATATACACTCAGCTAGAAATAATTGAAATAATTTACTTTCCTGTGTATTGGTGATTAAATCAATACACGTTAAGAAAAAAACCAACAACAACAAAGATTTTTGCCAGAAGTAATGTTTAAAAATATGATAATTATGGATAAATTTCGACCCGTTATTTAATAACAGTAATTTAATTTTAGTTTTGATATGTTTTGTTAAAGTACTCCCCAGGTAACGAAATGTATCATTAAATTTCGTTAACCAATGAGAGTGATCGTCTGCTAGTTGCTAGAAAACAAATCAATCAGACGGCACCCTGGTCAGTTATCATATAAATAGGTCGACACCCTTCATTTCAATCCTAACATCCACACAAAATTTAAATCTCTCTAAAGGAGTAGCGCTCACTAAAACTTTTAAAAACAAAATGCGGGAAATCGTACATCTCCAAGCCGGACAATGTGGTAACCAAATTGGCGCCAAGGTAAGAGATATTTTTAATATAATATTTACAAATTTATTTGCAAATATATATTGGAAATCGATCTCATCTTGAAAGGAGTGTATGCAGATACAGGCCTGAGAAAATTAGACTTCTTAATGTTTGTTGCATTGATTTTTCAGAATAATGGGTATTAAGCCATACTTTTCTCAATAAAGAAAGCTAAATCATTGTATGAAATACTTTCCTAATAATGTGTATATATTTTGTTTTCTATTACGCGTATATTACTGAAATGAGATCGAATTTGAATAAATTTATTATGATGCATTGTGGATGTTGTATCACGTATTAACAGACGCCATGGCAACGCCAGTCAACCGATGAACATAAACTTTGGTTTAGAGGGTTTATTTCTTGTGAAGCTGAGTAATAAACGAAACATTAAATATTAACCTTTTTCATGTGAAATTATGTTTGTTTATATAATAAACACGGCCCTTCTTGTATATTGAAAAGAAAGAGACCTTTAGGTTAGAGGGTTTATTTCTGGAGAAGCTGAGTAATAATCGAACCGTTAAATATTACCTTTTAAGGGCTTTTTCATGTGAAATTCTGTTTGTAACATTTTTTCTGTTTGTTTACACAACAAACACGGCCCTTCTTGTAGATTGAAAAGGGGGGAAAAAAACTGCGGTTTGGTTCTCACTCTGTCACCAGAACGAGTCCCTAAAATGGCTAAATGTTGTTTACCATTTAGAATCTTGTGAATATTTATTTTATTTTATTATGATATTACACACAGTTAATAAGCATTTTATGAAATAAACAAAATTATTTTGAATAACATTTAATCAATCAACATAAAAAATAATAAACACCTACATTCAAACATGTATTTAATGGCATTTAAGTAGTGTTGTCATAGTTACACAGTAAACAAATACTGCATGTAAAAACTTGCTACCTGACAAGTATTTTCAGTGTCAAATACTTTCACAGATAAATATTACCTTGATGACTTTAAAGCTCTCTTTCATCTTGACTTATTTGATTTTAATAATCGTCTCAAGGTATGACTAGGAGGGTTAAATTAATCCGTGCTGTCACTGATTGATCGTTAAGAAGTAGATACGATAACGTAACCCACATACGCTTGTGCTCCATTTAGGGTTACGAATCGGTCCCATTCAGCGTATGGGAGCAGCGCTCGGAGTGATTCACAACGGGTGGTTTTTTGTCCTAATTCCGTTGTAAGTGGTTGGAAAAATTAACGGGTGTGAAAGATAAATTTCTCTTGTCATAACCTTCATTCCGTTATCTCATGTGTTTAACCCTATAATCTAAAGTCTCATATACCTTATCCCACAAATTGATATAGCAAAAGAATTGTAATGCGTATTATGTTATAACTCTTGAAATAAATATACTGAAATAATAGAGAAAACAAAAACTATTATAAGGTGCAAAGCTACACGACAACGCCGCTGCTGAGCCAAAGAAAGGGAAAAAGAACTGAAATAAATTTAATGAAAAAAGGAATATTTTAGAGACCCAAATTTAGTGAAACTAATATTCTATCGGAAAAAAGGGTCTTTAACGTAACCGTCTTTGGCAGTCTCCGACTTCCACCTTCCATGTCTCTTAAACAATCTATCTGATATACCAAAGTTACAAGCTGCAGTGGCTCCACCTGCACGTAGACTGTGTAGACCGAATGATTTGATGTTCGGTACAAACGACGAAAAAGCCTCTATGAATAGTTCTCTCATCCTTGTATACGAAAGAGGTTTGTTATCCTTACGGAAAATGAAATGATCTTTTGACTTCGTCAGATTACGGAATAAATAAACATCACTATCCGAAGGATTAGAACTCCATTCCAAATAATTTTCTAAATTTTTAACGGGACACAATTTATTGCCGGTCCTAGCAATAACTATTCTATCACCATCTCTGTAGATATCAGTTTTACTCTTTTGTATGAAAACGGACATATGACTTTGATAAAATAGAATATCACATGATTGAATATTTAACAATTCGGACACTCTTAAAAATCCAGAATAAGCTAATAAGCAGGCACTAATGGTAAGCTGAGTATATACATTTTTATCACAGAACATTTTATCATACATCTTTGAAAGCAAATCCGGAGTGATAGGCTCTTTCTTTTTAATAGGAACTGATAAACGCCTCTTAGCTCCTTCTAAAATATTTTTAACTAAATCAGAATCTGTCGGAGAACTCCTACTAGCAATATTATGTGCCCATCTTATGCTATTAAAAGCTTGATTGATAGGACTGGGCGAAGAACTTTGTTGCACTAAACACGCTAAATATAAAGCAACATGAATCGGTTTAGCTGGTAAAATAAATTCACTAGGTATTCCATTGGATAAAGCCCATTTTTTCCATCTTAAAAAACCATAATAATAATTTTGAACTGTGTTGCTAGATTTACATTCCTTTAACAGTCCAGGAATTAAAGAAATTTTCTCCACAAGTGAAGCAGGCAATTCCAACAAGTCATTTTCGAAAGCCTGCAAAAACATATGTAAAAAACAAAATTACATTATTACAAAAATAATATAAAAATATATAACTGTCATAAATTATATATAATGTCATTAATTCTATAAACTGGACTAACTAATGTTCACTTCCAAATAACCACCACCACTGTCTATAGCAGGCCATCATAAACCACCACCAATGCCCAGCTGGTTATATAAACAATACCAACCGTCATTCAAATGGACTTTTGTCAGAAAAGAAGGCGGATATAAAACACCACCACTGACAAATGAAGTTAAAAGCTGAAATAAACCGCCACTTTTTAAAGGATTTGTAGAATTAGTATTTGTTAGTACCAAAATCTATTTTCAAAGCCAACACCCTAAAAGGTAAATCAATATTTCCAAATACTGATTTATTACCTTTACCAATAGTATAGTATTCCTTGTTAGTCGGTAAATCAATACAGCCCTTCACCTCACTTATGAACCCTTCACCTGTAGGAGATCAAATTGGCCAATAATTTGCCGATTTCCATAAAGGCAAAATAATTGTTCCATGTGCTGTACATTGCCTCATATAGCGTAATACTCTCGCTACTAAACAAACAGGTGGTACAAACCAACCGTTTATACCATGCCAATCAATAGTAAACGCATCAATACCCATCGAGTTCACCGTCCAATAACGGGAATAAAATACCGGCAACTTGTGATTTTCATCATTAGCAAACCAGTCTATTTCGTGAGGTCCCCACAGGGACTCCAAATACATAAATAGTTCGTAAACAACACCCCAATCGTCGTAATCAATGATACGACTAATGTAATCAGCTTTGTCATTGTTAGTTCTAGGAACCCATTCTACATCAATGGAAATATTATGTTGCACACAGTTCTTAAAAATACACAGTGCAATATCCTGTAATTCAAGTTTCATACTACCTTTGTATACAATACTAACTACATTCTGATGGTGTCAAACCACTAATTCACCAATCAGAGCTTGGAACATATATGAAAGTAGTCCCTTTTCAAGAAAAAAGTTCCTTTCACTTTGTAGTATTGTGAAAACTACTGAATGGAATGGACTAATTAAAATTGATAATTGAAGTTAAATATATAGGGATTATTTTGAGCCCAAATTTGATGGACTTAGTTGTATTTTAATACCTCTATGGAGGATTTGATGCATGACCTATAAATACTGAATTTCTTGGGGATGACCGAGCTATTTTTAGAGTAGGTGCTTTCCGTAGCATGGCATTTCACTGCAAGATTTTAAACATGCCCTGATATTTTGACAGAACGTAGAGGAATCGTGTACGTTTCAGAAAATATATAGTCTTGGAAAGGTTAAACTTAAGATAAAATGACCAGGTAAGCTCGAAAAAACACAAATTTAGTAGAAAACCGTAAAGAAATTAATTAGTGGTTTTACACCTGATTGTACGTGAACCATTTTATCCGTTTATCTTTTAATATATTGAGCATAGATAGAAGAATATGTCTGACGGCGGTGAGTTCTTTCCATGTAGAACTATTACTTGATTCGCATTCAGACCACATACCATGTGCAATATTAGTGGGTGTTTCTACGACATAACCACCATATCCATAATCCAGTACTACTGGCATCGCTATAAACGATAGACTGACAAGATAAATCTGAAGTAAATTGTTTACCATTTACTTCGATTAAATTATCTTTCCAAAATTTAATTTGATTCAAGCTACTATCTGTCAACACAATACAACTGTTCCATGAAGTTTTCTCTAAAATGTCGATACTTAAGTGTTTAGTCATGATATATGCTACATTACCAATAACGTATGACATAGATACGATCTGTCCGACTAAGGATGCAATTAATCTAGAATGCACTTTACCGTATTTAGTAATGTAAAGCTCAATGTCATTAATAGTTTTGAGCACCTTTTGAAGTCTATCATTTGGTATTTTTATAACACTTCTGTCAGTGTCAATAGAGTAACCCAAGAATACTAAATGTTTAATAGGTGACCACTTTGACTTTTCATTTTTTGGAACAAAACCATTCATGATTAAATCTTTTTTGACTTGTTCAGACATAGTTTTGCAAATTCCTTCATCCGTATGCGTACCTAAACCGTCATCTAAATACATTAAAACCTGTTTTCCTTCACCTCGCCACTTTTTTATGAGAGGTCTGGTGATTTTAGTGAATATGTAACAAGCAGAACTTAGACCAAATGGAAGTACTAAAAATTTGTACCACTTATTAAAGTTTCCGCACTTCCAGGAGAATCCTAGAAAATCTGTATGTGGAAGAAAAATGTTAACATGATGATATGCTGAGACGATATCGAACTGGAAACAGAAAGAATTGTTTGTAATAAATTCCATAGCTATGCGAATATCTTCGAATTTAATACTGGTTTTCCAAAGATGTTTATTAACATATCTGAGATCTAAAATCAGACGTTTCTTTCTACTGTTAGATGCAGAAACAGTTAGTGGATTAACAACATACGGTTCATTTTCACATTCTTCAATTAAACCCCTTATTAAAAGATCATGAATAGCTTCGGTGACAAACTCGCCATGGATGATTGCCGATCGATTGTTTTGTAAACAAACTGACGGTGGGGTACTATAACAGGTAATTTTATACCCGTTTAATATGGTATCCAAAATGTAATCATAGCATCCAATACTTTTCCAAAATGAATAATGATTTTTTAATCTGTCCTTAACAATGATGTTAGCCTGGCCTTGTTCATCTTAACAATGATGTTAGCCTGGCCTTGTTCATCTTAACAATGATGTTAGCCTGGCCTTGTTCATATTTGTAATAATCATGAGTAAGAAGATTATCTGATTCATTAACAGAAAGTTTTAATTTAGTGTCAATATCTTTCAAAATTAAACTATACTTATCTTTTATGAATTCGGTCTTATTTTGATTTTGGCATGGCTGGTCTGGGGTTGAAAGGACATTGGCTTCTCCAGTGTTGGAAAGATCCACAGCCATAACATGCTCCTTGTTGTTGACTTCGGCGCTGATATCTGCTCGTGCTAGGCATGGGTTGTCCATGGTACAGTGCAGGTCCATTGTACCATGCTTGAGGCTCACGAAAGGGCTGATTTTTAGCAGGAAAAGTAGCAACATATTGAGAAGAAGCATTTTGATCTCCATTGTTCGGCTTTACGGCAGCCTTTTTACCCTTTGAGTTGTGTTTACGTAACGCCCTATTTTCTGCTTTGTTGATTTTAGTCTCATCATCCGAGTCGCTAGCGACTGGATTACTCTGGTATTGTCGAACGGTTTCCCAACCCCCATCACTGCCATCGGCAATCTTAATATGTTTATTGCGTTGTTTGATCTTTTCAATCACTTCAGTGATAGTTTCACGTGCATACTCAACTTTAGAGTTATCAATATCCCAAATAGACTGTGTTAGCTCTTCTAATAACTCGGAATTAACCAAAAATTGTACTTTATTCCCTTCATATTTCCATTTGTATTGGGATTCAGTTTTCAACTTTTTAACTTGAGAAGCAACAGATAAAGAGGCACCGTGAACTTCTTGCCTTAAGTTAGAAATGTCGTGACTTAATTTAGCATTTAATTCACCTTGAGCTCTAACAGCTTTCATAACATCTTTAAGAGAGACGTCCTGTTCCTGAGAATCTGAATCTCGGTCAGCCATTATCGGAAACTTAACCAAAAATTGAGATGTGTACTCTTTGGCGCTGTCATGCTGAATGACCGAAACCCCAGTTTCGCGGGAAAAACAGCCGTGCGACTAGCACGCCGCCTATATATAATGAATTACAGCAAGAGAAAATAATTTCACTCTAATTCACTGGGTTCAAACGCATGAAATTATATATATAAAGGTAAACCTTGAGGTGTTAAGTAAACGCTGCATCAATCCATTATAGACTTATAGCCATCTGAAAATTTGAATGCATGAAATCTTCTTTCTGTCCGACATTTTGTTTACAAGTTGATATTTCACGTGCACGTGCCTCGTTTTGGAGATATCCTTATTTGGATCGATTGCCGTAAAATCGTAGTAAATTCGTAGTAAAAGTTTTCCATATTTGGCATTGAGATCCATATATGAATAGGCTCCGCCCATTGCGAGAGTCTACGTAAGTTGTCATGGTGGACAAGAAACAATTTTCGAATACGAAATAGATCGTGAAGGTAGAAACAGGTATCGTAACACTTATTTCGTATCACCATTACTTAAAAATTGTAGGGAATAATAAGTTATGACCAGATATGCAAAATGAATGTTGAAATATTCACGGAACAAAATAATTTGCTCCCATACGTTGAATGGGACCGATTCGTAACCCTAAATGGAGCACAAGCGGAATGAGGGTTACGTTATCGTATCTAGTTAAGAAGGTGCTAAAATTTGTTCAGTTTGACTGTGAAGATAAAACAAAAATACTTCCGTAAAAGAAAAAGAAAAAAAGAGAAGAAAACAAAAAAAAAGCACCAAAATAACTGCAATAAACTGATTTGAATTTGCAAATAATCTTATTTCAAACCCCCGCACATACATTAGGGGGAAAAAGGAGAAAAGACCCAACAAAAACCTCCTTAATTAATACATAGATTAAATGTTTTTCTGTTTTAGTTCTGGGAAGTAATCTCAGATGAGCACGGTATTGACCCTACAGGAACCTACCATGGAGATTCAGATTTACAATTAGAGAGAATTAATGTATACTACAATGAGGCTACAGGTAATTAATTGTGTTGAGATTATTATGTGCATTTTATTTTTAAAATAATATTCAACAGTGAGTTCAATTTATGATACTATATATATATTCTACATAGTAAAATGAAAATGAAAAATAAAATACCACACTGTCGTCAGAAACAGTTCTAAAATACCACACTGTCGTCAGAAACAGTTCTAAAATACCACACTGTCGTCAGAAACAGTTCTAAAATACCACACTGTCGTCAGAAACAGTTCTAAAATTCCACACTGTCGTCAGAAACAGATCTGAAATACCACACTCGTCAGAAACAGTTCTAAAATACCACACTGTCCTCAGAAACAGTTCTAAAATACCACACTGTCCTAAGAAACAGTTCTAAAATACCACACTGTCCTCAGAAACAGTACTAAAATACCATACTGTCGTCAGAAACAGTTCTAAAATACCATACTGTCGCCAGAAACAGTTCTAAAATACCACATTATCGTCAGAAACAGTTCTAAAATATCACACTGTCGTCAGAAACAGTTATAAAATACCACACTGTCGTCAGAAACAGTTCTAAAATACCACACTGTCGTCAGAAACAGTTATAAAATACCACACTGTCGCCAGAAATAGTTCTAAAATACCACACTGTCGTCAGAAACAGTTTTAAAATACCACACTGTCGTCAGAAACAGTTCTAAAATACCACACTGTCGCCAGAAACAGTTCTAAAATACCACACTGTCATCAGAAACAGTTCTAAAATACTACACTGTCGTCAGAAACAGTTCTAAAATACCACACTGTCGTCAGAAACAGTTATAAAATACCACACTGTCACCAGAAACAGTTCTAAAATATCACACTGTCGTCAGAAACAGTTCTAAAATACCACACTGTCTTCAGAAACAGTTCTAAATTACCACACTGTCGTCAGAAACAGTTCTAAAATACCACACTGTCGTCAAAAACAGTTCTGAAATACCACACTGTTGTCAGAAACAGTTCTAAAATACCACACTGTCGTCAGAAACAGATCTGAAATACCACACTCGTCAGAAACAGTTCTAAAATACCACACTGTCGTCAGAAACAGTTCTAAAATACCACACTGTCATCAGAAACAGTTCTAAAATACCACACTGTCACCAGAAACAGTTCTAAAATATCACACTGTCGTCAGAAACAGCTCTAAAACCAAATAGGAAAACACAGATACATGACCGCTCACTTCCCTGGCTTGGTACAGGTACTTCAATAAAATAAAGTGGCGGGCTTAAGCTAGAATTATGGACACATCATCCCCTCTTAGTAAAATGATGTGGTCATGCAAGTGTTTTCTATATGTGAGTAAACATTGTGTTAAAATGGTTAATTATGTGATCTGTCAGAACCGGTTGTATAGTTGTGTTAAAGTGGTTAATTATGTTATCTGTCAGAACCGGTTGTATAGTTCTGTTAAAGTGGTGAATTATGTTATCTGTCAGAACCGGTTGTATAATTCTGAACTGAAATAAAATCTCTTGTTTCCTAATTCTCCATAAGAAATGTACAATACATTTTTTTTATGTTTGAATATGTTCACAACTCTTGAGTAAACAAAATACTTATGTAAATATATACATTTATAATGTTGCAACTTTAGTAAGATACTTCTACTTCAGCCGCAGCGATGGTGTAATGGTTAGCGTGCTCGCCTTGAGTGTGGTAGGTCATGGGTTTGAGCCTCGGTGTAATCAAACCAAAGACTATGAAATTGGTATTTGTTGCATCTCTATTAACACGGGTGGTTTTTTACGTCACACGCACGGATACTTGAACATCGCCTCGAGATAGGTTTATACAGTTGTACAATTTAGAAAAAAAGGAAAAATAACAAAAGCAAGTGGTTCTCCGAAGGGCCCACATATCCGACTTCATTGTTAGCATACATTCATTGCGTGGAAACCCGTCAGTTTTGCAAACACTTCTGTACAGTTAAAATACCGGACAAGGATACCGTTCACACAAAACCCATTTAACTGTACAGAAGTGTCGTATCAAATGTAACTTGTTTTCGTCATGACATAGCTAGCAAATTGTTCTTTGGTGTTTCAAGACAAGCACTCTGTCTGCTTCTACCAAATTCTGACCGCATTCAATAAAAAAAAGTTCAACGATTATGTCTGAGCCCAGCGTTGCACAAGACATACCATTCTCTATCTAGAGTTGTCGTTCCTGCTACGCTACACAACATGTTGTGTAGCGTAGCAGGAAAGACAACTCTGGATAGAGAATGATAACATACAAGAGCTAGTAATATATTTATTAGGAAACATGTTTATACCGGTATTATAAATTTACCCTTTCAGGTGGTAAATATGTACCGCGTGCTATTCTGGTCGATTTGGAGCCTGGTACCATGGACTCTGTCCGATCTGGACCATTTGGCCAAATCTTCAGACCAGACAACTTTGTTTTCGGACAGAGTGGTGCAGGAAACAACTGGGCTAAGGGACATTACACAGAAGGTGCCGAACTTGTAGACTCTGTTCTGGATGTTGTCAGGAAGGAGGCTGAAAGCTGTGACTGTCTTCAGGGATTCCAACTTACACACTCACTTGGTGGCGGTACTGGATCAGGAATGGGAACACTCCTCATCTCCAAAATCCGTGAAGAATACCCAGACAGAATCATGAACACATTCTCAGTTGTACCATCACCAAAGGTAAGCATAAGCAAAAATCAAAAGCTGTATTAGTAAGAAAGGATATGGATGTAAATGAACTGCCAGATACTATCCAATTTAGCACTCAGACACAAATTAAAGTAAATGAACATCGCTTTTATTGGTGTTTTGCATATTGTGCATAAAATAAGTAAATAATACTAATATTGTTATATTGATTGATTGGTGTTCAACGCCAACTTCAGCAGTATTTCAGATATATCTATCGTGGCGTAATACTGTTATAGTTTATATATAATTTTTAATATCTTAATAGAAAGCAAATACCTCAACAACAAAATTTGTTGACATTTTATTATCTTGAAACCTGAATGATATAGTGATGACAGTTTTCTCTTCAAAAATTGATAATCCTTGTGGAATTGATGCAAACATGAGGTAATATATTTTTTCATTGTAAGATTAGGATATTACTCAACACTGCAATAAGAAAGTAATTTGATAACAAACAGGAGAAAATATAACAAGATGCTGTTTTATTATTACAATTGTCAGTCGATGAAATTGGTCTAAAGAACATCTTGCAATTTCGGTCATGGCGAGGTGTACTCGATACAACATTATGTGATAATGTTTGTCAGTGACTTGGGGCAGATAATCCGGTTCTCTCCACCAATACAACAGACTGCCACGATATAACTGAAATATTGTTTAAAGGTGCATTAAACATCATAACCCTAGCCCTATAAAACACCAATAAGATTTGTTTTCATTTCAGGTATCAGACACAGTAGTAGAACCATACAACGCCACACTCTCAGTACATCAACTGGTAGAAAATACTGACGAAACATACTGTATCGATAACGAGGCTCTTTATGACATTTGCTTCAGAACCCTTAAACTTACCACACCAACATATGGTGATTTAAACCATCTTGTATCAGCAACAATGTCTGGAGTAACCACCTGCCTCCGATTTCCAGGTCAGTTGAACGCTGATCTCCGTAAATTGGCAGTCAACATGGTACCTTTCCCACGTCTTCATTTCTTCATGCCAGGATTCGCTCCCCTGACATCACGTGGTAGTCAACAGTACAGAGCACTCACTGTTCCAGAGCTCACACAACAAATGTTCGACGCTAAGAACATGATGGCTGCTTGCGATCCAAGACACGGCAGATACCTTACAGTTGCTGCCATGTTCCGTGGACGTATGTCAATGAAGGAAGTAGATGAACAAATGTTGAATGTACAAAACAAGAACAGCAGCTACTTCGTTGAATGGATCCCTAACAACGTCAAGACCGCTGTATGTGATATTCCACCACGTGGTCTCAAGATGTCTGCCACATTTATCGGCAACAGCACAGCAATTCAAGAACTATTCAAGCGTGTATCTGAACAGTTCACCGCTATGTTCCGTCGTAAGGCTTTCTTGCATTGGTACACAGGAGAAGGTATGGACGAAATGGAGTTCACCGAAGCTGAATCCAACATGAATGATTTGGTATCAGAATATCAACAATACCAGGATGCAACAGCGGAAGAGGAAGGCGAATATGGGGAAGAGGAAGAGGAACAAAATGAAGTCTAAACAAGAACACTCCAAAAATATCTTTATGCAATTTTTTATTCTAAAACCGAGAACATTTGGAATTTTACCTGAAGGAACATTCACTTATTAAAATGCACAGTTATTTATTTGAAAATTACAGAGTTAATATGATACGACAATTGATATTAAATTATATGTTGACAAAACACATGTGTTACTCTACTTTGAGCAGACTCGTACATCTCTGCAAATACACTAATCACCATCACAATTATCCGTTTATGGTGTCAAACCACTAATTCACCAATCAGGGCTTAGAACCAATCTCTATCTAGAGTTGTCGTTCCTGCTACGCTACACAACATCTCTGTCAACGCTCATTTTACAAGATTCTTGTAAAACTTAGAAACAGTAAAAAAAAATGTACTTAAAATTGTTTTAATTATTGTAAATATCAATAAAGACGAAAATAAATCACTCATTTCAAATCAATTCTCTCTTAAAAATGATTTTACCCCCACTTCTTGGAGAACGAACTATTTTGCCTAGGTAAAAATTAAAAAGTTAAAAACGATCAAGTACATACCGCCAACCATATCCTTTAGTTAATTATATGGAAAAAACCAAGCTAGCGGAAATAAAGAGTATGGGTTTTTAGAGCTAAAAGACTTTTTAATTAGTTTGTATGAATAGGCCGATTTACAGTGGTTTAATTTAAAATTCAAAATCAATTGAAAACGCATCGATGAATAGAGAAACAAATTCATATGGATTGACCTCGACATAAAAAATGACATTTCTACATTAATTTTGTATTTTGTAAATGAATACATGTATGAGTTTGTGTTATGTTGTCAAGTAAACAAAGGTAAGCATTTATTATAAACGATAGTAGCATTCCATTCATTGCAAGTCTTATATGTGAAATTTGAGTGCATTGAAACTGAAAAAAAAGATTAATGATTTATCATATGAATAAATCATACATTTGTAGTTCGAAAAACAAAAATGTGTGCGGAGACGTTAATGCGAATTAATGAAGCAAAAATAAAACCGTGTATTTTTCAAGATTTCGGAATATTCTGCCATACATATAACGGAAAAATAAATTAATGAATATAATTGACAAAATACTATCCGTAGAAGTTCTATAAATGTCTTTATTTGTTTTCTTTTGGCTCTAAAAGGAAAATAAGATGCTTGAAATGTAGCCGAAAGTAAATTATTCATAACAATGAGATAAATTAACATCAACCAAAGCGCTGTTGTTTTTATATTGATAGGTTTAATGGACAAATAAAAAAAATAATAATCCTGTAAAAATTGGTTGAAATAATAGACATTTATTAATTACAAGTCCAATCATCTTAGCTGAAAAAGACAAATGTCGGACAGTGTTGACCAACCAAATATCAAGAAAATGAACAAGCACTTTTCACATCGAAACACTGAATATAAAAAAAAAATCCACTAGAGACAAAGTTTAGCATTTTGCTGCAATTGATAGCTGGGCTCCATAAAACAACAGTTTTTGTAGCCAAACAAAAATGTATGGGTCGCACTGAGCTACTGACTTTGCACAGGAAATATTGAACATTTTAGAAGGCAGTTGGGGTACTCTCTGAAAATGTTCAGTTGTCCAAGTTCAATTTTAATTGTCCTGGGCTAGTGGGCATCTATCTATTAAGTTTTATTCCTGACCGCGATATATGCCAATGTAAGTTCAGGTCATGGCTTGAGATAGTCACAAATGTGTGGCGGTGCTAAGCGTGTTCAAGGGACGTTTTATTGCAGTGGATTTATAATTACACATTATTAAAAGTGCAAAATACTAAAATTTTGCATTAACGTCATTCCAAGTTTGAATTTCGGTTAACATGTCAAATCAAGGATTTATATAAATCCTTGGTCAAATGTTCAAATTTGAATGTAAAACAATATGGTTAAAATTAAATTATTGTTTCTGCGAAGTCATCGTATTCATTTACAGAGAAAGTTCAAATGTTGCGTGACTTTTCATACACACTCAGCTAGAAATAATTGAAATAATTTACTTTCCTGTGTATAGGTGATTAAATCAATACACATTTAAAAAAAAACCAACAACACGAAAGATTTTTGCCAGAAGTAATGTTTGAAAATATGATAATTATCGATACATTTTGACCCGTTATTTAATAACAGTAATTTAATTTTAGTTTTGATATGTTTTGTTAAAGTACTCCCTCGGTAACGAAATACATTTTTAAATTTCGTTAACCAATGAGAGTGATCGTCTGCTAGTTGCTAGAAAACCAACCACAAAATCAATCAGACGGCATCCATTCATCATATAAATAGGTCGACACCCTTCATTTCAATCTTAACATCGACACAAAATTTAAATCTCTCTAATAAAAAAGGAGTATCGCTCCCTAAAACTTTTAAAAACAAAATGCGGGAAATCGTACATCTCCAAGCCGGACAATGTGGTAACCAAATTGGTGCCAAGGTAAGTTTTTTCTTTTTTTCTGTAAAGTTGTGTCCGCTCGCGAAGTGTACAGGTATATACAACACAATAAATAAACAGCTAAAATAGCATTAATTTTAAGATCATCAAAGTTTTAACACAAATTACGTAGCTTTAACAGATAAAATGTCACCATTCATTCATAGCTCTAGACTGTCACTAAAATTCTAAAACAATTCACTATCTACAAGGATTTATATAAATCCTTGCTATCTATAAGTAATATTTTTAATATAATATCTACAAATTTATTTGCAAATATATATTGGAAATCGATCTTATCTTGAAAGGAGTGTATGCAGATACAGGCCTGAGAAAATTAGACTTCTTAATATTTGTTGCATTGATTTTTCAGAATAATGGCTAATAAGCCATACCTTTCTCAACGAAGAAAGCTAAATCATTTTATGAAATACTTTCCTAATAATGTGTATATATTTTGTTTTCTATTACGTGTATATTACTGAAATGAGATCGAATTTGAATATATTTATTATGATGTATTGTGTATGTTGTATGACGTATTAACAGACGCCATGAAAAGGCCAGTCAACCGATGAACATAAATTTGAGCTGAGAGGGTTTATTTCTTGTGAAGCTGAGTAATACACGAAACATTAAATATTAACCTTTTTCATCTGAAATTCGGTTTATAACCTTATGTTTGTTTATGTAATAAACACGACCTTTCTGTAGATTGAAAAGAAAAAGATCTTTAGGTTAGAGGGTTTATTTCTGGAAAAGCTGAGTAATAATCGATCCGTTGAATATTAACCTTTTTCCTGTGAAATTCTGTTTGTAACATTTTTCATATTTTTTCTATTTGTTTACACAATAAACACGGCCCTTCTTGTAGATTGAAAAGAAGAAAAACAACTGCGGTTTGTTTCTCACTCTATGTCACCAGAACGAGTTCCTAAATGTTGTTTACCATTTAGAATCTTGTGAATATTTATTTATTTAATTAAGATATTACACACAGTTAATAAGCATTTTATGAAATAAACAAAACTATTTTGAATAACATTTAATCAATCAACATAAAAAAATAATAAACACCTACATTCAAACATGTATTTAATGACGTTTAAGTAGTGTTGTCATAGTTACACAGTAAACAAATACTGCATGTGAAAACTTGCTACCTGACAAGTATCTTCAGTGTCAAATACTTTCACAGGTAAATATTACCTTGATGACTTTAAAGCTCTCTTTCATCTTCACGGAGTATATTACTCTATTTCTTTCAACTGGTTGGGCGCGGCTTAACACGGGTTGACTGATTACAGGAAAGTCCATGTATTTAGGAGGGTCAGGTTACCTGATCAATTTCATTTATACAGCTCTATTCAATCGTGCGTGTATGATCCAATCTGTGTACTTAAATTACACCCTTGTGCGTTCTATTCCTTTTGTATGAATTGATTTCGGTGACACTGCTGAATACAGTTCAATAATGTCAATAACGGAAACTGCCCTGTACATACACAACATAAAATCGAATGCGCTCATGTAAATTTAAAGATCAACTACGCCCGACCAGTTAAATAAAATAGAGTAATATCCATAACGGAACCTTCGGGATGAACATCGACGTTACGCGATTCTTGGGGAACAAGTAAAGGATCCTTGGTAGATTTTTGAAGTAAGTTGAAAAATCGGTCTCTTTAATTAGAAAATATTTTNATTTGTTTTATTTTTACTTGTCCCCGGACAAGTTAGCCAGGAAAATCTACTTGTCCGGCAGGTTCTATGTACGAGTTGGACGAGTCGGGCATGGCAATTCCACACCCCTGTACGATCAAAGATGTCTAGGAACTGTACATTAAGTGTCACGGAAGTCAGCTATTATTACATTTGCCATTTCTACAAGATTTATGGCATCTGTTCATACCAGAAGCGGCATTTATAAAAACGATTGCAGTTTTCACATCACATAGTTTGTCTTATATCATCAATTTAACAGTATTCTGTTATTTGATTATTAGCTAGAGTATATCTTGGATGTTCATTTCAATGCCATGACAAATATGAAAACATTTATTTTATTTTATTATGATATTACACACAGTTAATAAGCATTTTATGAAATAAATAAAAATATTTTGAATAACATTTAATCATTCAACATAAAAAATAATAGACACCTACATTCAAACATGTATTTAATGACATTTATGTGTAAAACCACTAATTAATTTCTTTAAGGTTTTCTAATAAATTTGTGTATTTTCGAGTCTAACTGGTCCTTTTATCTTAAGTTAAACCTTTCCCAGATCATATATTTTCTGAAACGTACATGATTTCTCTACGTTCTGTCAAAATATCAGGGCATGTTTAAAATCTTGCAGTGAAATGCCATGCTACGGAAAACACCTACTCTAAAAATAGCTCGGCTATCCCCAAGAAATTCAGTATTTATAGGTCATGCATCAAAGCATCTATAGAGGTATTAAAATACAACTAGTCATAGTTACACAGTAAACAAATACTGCATGTAAAAACTTGCTACCTGACTATTATCTTCACAGATAAATATTACCTTGATGACTTTAAAGTTCTCTTTCATCTTGACTTACCGGTATTTGATTTTAATAATCGTCTCAAGGTATGACTTTGGAGGTTTAAATTAATCCTTCCTGTCACTGATTTATTGTTAAGAAGGTACTAAAACTTGTTCAGTTTGTTAGTGAAGATAAAAAAAAAATACTTCCCTAAAAGAAAAAGAAAAAAAGAGAAGAACAAAAAAAGCACCAAATAACTGCAAAAAACCGATTTGAATAGGTTGTATATAATCTTTAGTTAGAAATGTCGTGACTTAATTTAGCATTTAATTCACCTTGAGCTCTAACAGCTTTCATAACATCTTTAAGAGAGACGTCCTGTTCCTGAGAATCTGAATCTCGGTCAGCCATTATCGGAAACTTAACCAAAAATTGTGATGTGTACTCTTTGGCGCTGTCGTGCTGAATGGCCGAAACCCCAGTTTCGCGGGAAAAACAGCCGTGCGACTAGCACGCCGCCTATATATAATGAATTACAGCAAGAGAAAATAATTTCACTCTAATTCACTGGGTTCAAACGCATGAAATTATATATATAAAGGTAAACCTTGAGGTGTTAAGTAAACGCTGCATCAATCCATTATAGACTTATAGCCATCTGAAAATTTGAATGCATGAAATCTTCTTTCTGTCCGACATTTTGTTTACAAGTTGATATTTCACGTGCACGTGCCTCGTTTTGGAGATATCCTTATTTGGATCGATTGCCGTAAAATCGTAGTAAATTCGTAGTAAAAGTTTTCCATATTTGGCATT
>MJUT01019894.1:1800-40295 GCA_002080005.1 Gigantidas platifrons | reverse complement strand
AAAGTAATTTGGAAAAACAATGTCAGCTGAAAATCAAGGTTAAAGACAGTTGGTCCAACTTGGTCGATAAGTTCTTGCCAGGGCGCGTCAAAACCAATCAGCCAAATCACCGAAAAACAACATTCGTCTAGCCAGAAGGGTCAGGCTAAATAAAAGACGAAAAATAGAACAATAAGATATGCCCTCAAACTAACTTCTCTTAAAGGAAACAACAACCAAAATGGCGTCTCCCACACACAGCGGTGTGTCGGCATTATGAATGTACCCTTTGGTCCATTCACAGATTTCATATGGTCCGACAACAATGATAAAATATCCCTCGATAATGTTTATTGCTCGGCCAAGATAAAAATCGCTTAAATGATATGCAAATGTCATAGTTTAAGTAACTCGAAATGGAAGGGGCCGTGATCGTATGGTAGTCGGATTTTCAACTACCTATGCAATCAGTGCATATCACGACTGATGTTGTGAGTTCGAATATCGATTAGGGCGAGGTGTACAACATTATGCTTGTCAGTGACTTACGACATGTCGGTGGTTTTCTCCGGGTTCTTCCGGTTTCCTCTACCAATCAAACTGACCGCCACGATTTAACTGAAATATTGTTGAAAGTGGCGTTAACCACCATAAACCAAACCGAAATGAAAAATGTCCTTTAACTTTGACTGCAGTGGCATAGCTTACATTGAGGCAACGGTAAACAAAACTGCATAAATAAATAAAAATTAATGTAAATTGCTCTAATAAAATCTTTATTACATAATAAGTATAACAATGTAATGCTGTGGCTGACCAGTACGGTAATCAATGAATCCTATTAAACAGATAGGAATTGGCACATGAGTAGTTTAACATGTGAAGAAGAACAAAATATTCAATAAACATGAGACCACCAAAATGGTTTATCACTATGTTTGATGTTGAATTTAATAACTCGGCATTCCTTTAAGATACGTCGTCATCTGTTCAAAGGTGTTACATTTTTCTTTCTTTTTTTAAATTCGACATGCTCAGTGGTAATGGAATCAATACAATACAAATTTAATTCAAATAAGGCATGTCTACTTGTTTTAAAAAGGAAATAAAAATGTTTTCCTTACTTAAAATGACGGTGGTTTCTGGGGGGAGACTCCCTGCCTCGGTAATATTTGACCCCAAGCTACGCCCGTGACTGAACTATAAATTTTCCATTATCAATTATTCTTAATTTACTGCTTTTGGTGCTATTTTCAATTGATATCTGTTATTATATGAACTGCTGAGTATTTTTTTAAATAAGTAATGTTGGGTCCAAAAAAATGTTGACTTGCAAACTTTTTTTTACATCTTTACCATTCTTAAGCGAAAACATTAAGTTGCATTTAATCTCTTATATATATGTATTATAACCTTATCAATCAGATCTGAAACATCAAGGTGCCAGTATATCAAACATGGTTAATATATAAATGTAATGATTTGTCTATCCTGCCATGACATGGAAATATAAAGATGATATATATGTTTGTTGAATGCAGTAAGATTATTGTATGTTTGAAGGTAAATTCAACATGGCTACAAACTGAAGCCTATATTGAATAACATTTACATCTTGACGACAATTGTTCCATTTAACCAACTTGCCTTATATGTTTTCTTAGTGTCGTTGCTTTGGTGTTGATTCATCACAAACATGGCTGCTAAAAGGCTAGCTGAACAGTTTTTTTTATTTCAAGGCTTTCACATTGAGATTGAAAGGTTAGCCCGGCTCTCAGTACTTTCAGTGCTTTGGTTTTTAATGAAATGAAACTACTGTTGTGTCCATTTAATTCAAAACTGCATATAGTAGGCCATGCAAAGTTAATTACTTGGTTCTCGGGCCCTTTTTTGTCAAAATTGATGAGGGAGGGCGGCATTTTTTTTTATCCTTTTACTGCTGTAAAAAGTGATGAGGGAGGCATTTTTTCTTCTTTTTTTGTGTGAAAAATATGGCAATGTATAAATCTTTTCATTACTGTATTGAAAATTTCAATTTTATTTCTTCCGATGGTGGCAGAAACATCACAAGTGGTTAATTTTTATGGAAACGTCCAATCCGCTGGTCCCAACGTACCATTTTTTATCTCCGTAAACAATTCCAATAAGGTACAAGCTTCGGAGAAGCCCCCTATTATGTTTCCTGGTAAAACTGGCAAACATTTGTGCCGAATTTGCACAGAAACGATTGACATTTTGTCTAAATGTCAAACGGAAACACGTTTTTTATTTATACATTGTCATAACGATGCTTTAAATCTCATCTAAGCATGATGCTTTTTAAAGCGTTTCACCGACCACGCGATATAAGAGAAAAACGGATGCGGTTGTTTTTTCCGTACGGACAGCGCTACCGCATTTAAATATATTTTTTTTACTATTTTTGCAAAAAAATCGGCAATGCGGCGACGAATTTCCACATGCGGGCGGGCCTGAGAACCAAGAAATTAACTTTGTATGGCCTTAAGTATATGATTTTTATTTTTATAATATCCAGAAAATTACCACATGAATATTCACGTGTTATGAAATAAAGTTTAAACAGTAGTGGTCAACAATTCCACCAATATCAGCAAAAAGAACAATCACTCCTCATCTTAACCGAACTCACTTAACACAAAAAAAAAACCCACAATACTAAATGGATAATTAACAAGAGGCCCAATATAGGATATATGACAAAAACTCTAATAAAAGTGCTGAACGATTTCATGTGGCGGTCACCCTTGTTACATGTATAACAATTTTTCGCACATTTGTGTAGGAAGTTATTTTTTAACTTTCCACGGTTAAGTATGTAAATATATATATATATATATATATATATATATATATATATGTGTGTGTGTAAGATTCAAATCCATGTACGGGTTAAGATACGTGTCCTCTCCTCAAATCTGTGTCTTCCAACTAATCCATGTCCTATAAAATTACTGTACCCCCAAATCCGTGTCCTTTTACCGCGCAGATCTGTGTCCTTTGGACTCGCTTCTCACTCAAATCTGTGTCCTCCCAAATCGATTTTCCCTCGGATCTGTGTCCTTCACTTTGGCAGAAAAATGACGTGATACTAATCGTCATAATAATACAAAAAAATTATATAGAGAAAATCATGCTAAAGTAAACAAATAATCTTTAAATATGTCTGCTTCTTCTGGTGCAAAACTGATCAAAATCCGTTTGGAAATGACTTCACAATATTTTTTTTTTAAACATGTGGTTTTATGTTTTTGAAAGGACATATATCTATGTGTGACAGAAGACACATATTTGAGGGGACAAGGCTTTGGAAGGACATGGATCTGAGCATGAAGTAATGATTGGACACGGATCTGAGTCTTACATATACTCTGTAAAAAAAGAAACGCATAATAAGTTTTCTGAAATTTTAATCAGCGTATTTCAAATGGATGTATCACAGTGATGCTTCTGAATATCGAGATCAAATTTCACACACATATTTAATAAAGTCTATATTATCCCAATTCATTCACAACAGTCTCATAAATTAATACATGTTTGCTGCCGGTGACACCAAAGTTAGTACATATTATGACCGCCACGCGCAGCTATCACTGTCCTGCATCTCCTAGACATGGATTCGATCAATGTTTTAATTGTTCTCTGTTGAATTTTTCGCCACTCCTGCTGTAACACATTTCTAAGTTGGACTAGCGTTTGCGGTTGATGTTGCCGCCTGCGCACACGTTTATCTAGTTCGTCCTAGAGATGCCCGATCGGATTTAAATCCGGCGACTTCGAGGGCCAAGGTAACACATTTACATTGTTATAGTGAAGAACATCTCTGGTTACACGTGCTGTATGTGGCCGAGCATTGTCCTGCTGAAATAACTCCCTCTGTCGGTTGACAACACAGGCATCAGGTGTGGCTGCAAGATATTGTCTCTATTACGTTCAGCCGTCAAATTCCCATGGATGTTGACCAAATTTGTCCTGTGGTCATACGATATTGCCCCCCACACCATGATGCTTTCACCCCCAAATCTGTCCACTTCTTGTACGCAGGCTTGACTGAACCACTCATTTTTACGCCGGTAGACACGGATTCTTCCATCCCGTCTTTTCAGCATAAACCGTGATTCGTCGCTGAACCAAATACGACGCCAGTTTCTAAGTGTCCAAACCCTTAATGTATGACACCAGCGAACATGTTCCCGCCTGTGGTTCAGGGTCAAAACTGGCCCAAAATAAGGTATTCTTGGACGAATTCCATGTCTTCGAAGCCTGCTGCGGACTGTCTGTGTTGTAATTCTCATTAAATCGGGGATACTAGCAGCCGTTGTTGTTACTGTGACAGCTCGATTACGTAGGTGGAAAAGCCGGATGAAGCGATCTTGAGCCGGAGTGGTGACACGTGGCCTGCCAGTTCTAGGACGATCTTGCGGTGACCCAATCTGACGGAACTTCAGCCAAAGGCGTGAAATCGAACTCTGGTGGGTATTGAATTGACGAGCAACCTCAATTTGTGACCGACCAGCCTGTAGACGACCAATGACGATGTTACGTGAAGCAGGATCCAACCTTGGCATGGCGAAATTTCATAGTACTAATAAAAAAAAACTTGATGCATACCCAGGTTTCATACACGATAGTTTAACTGGTGATTTAACCACACTTTGCACGTGGAACACATGCTCAGTTTTTCTACAACGTTTAGGTGACGCACATTTTTTGTCTCAATACAACTCACTTGGCCCTTTGCCAGATCCCGTGTTTTGATATTAAGTGATTACATTGACCATTTAAAAATGCATTAAAATAATAACCGACACATATACACTTACCTAAAAACAGAAAACTTCATAATTAAATTTCATTTTACCTACTAGTATGCGTTTCTTTTTTTTTGCAGAGTATATATATTATAGATCACATTTAAATATGGATTTGACACGAAAAAGACAATCAGTTCATTGAAATGTTAAAATCTACTGTATATGTTACATGTTATAAATAGCAGGCATATTTTTTTTTATATTCAGAAACCAAATATATTTACTATATCCAAGAATGAATTAATACATGCGCTTATGTGTGTAAATCTAAACATTTATTTAAGGAATATGTTAAATTTTGGTTACACGATATAACCTAGTTTGGGACAGTTTACGCTTAATAAACCGCGAAACGGTTTATGAAAAGCCTTAACTGTTCCAAACCAGGTTATGCAAGTATAGCCTGTTCAAAAATTTAACATATTAATTTTTACAACACAATTTAATGATTCCTCGATTTTAATTGCGATTATTTCCTGTGACTATTTGAATTTGTCTTTGGTGAATCAATATATTGGTGACGTCACAATACCAACCCAGGTTAGTAGGAATGACCAATGTTGTAAATGGTTCAGACGGATCAGCCAATCAGATTGCAGTCTTCACATCAATTTAAATTATATAAATTTGTAGGTAATATATGTTTCATAAACTGATATATTTTCTATTCCATTGTCACTCTGGTTGGTATATAATGTGGAAATTTAGATAAAAAAAACAATGCAGTGTTTTGTATAAGATACAATACCATTGAAACAAAAGAAGCGGCCCGTATTGAATATAACGGGTTTCTTTTTCCGCATGAGTACTCAGGTGAAAGCCGAGATAAGTTGACCCAAGGCCTTATCGTTACTAAAAGAGTTATAAGTTTTTTCACTGAATCGAACGAACGACCATATTTGGTTTGAAACTTTGGAATATACCTTGCATGGGCGTTTCCGTAAATATAACCTGATGTACATGACAACACAAAATTAACCAATCACAATTCATGTGTCTTGTGAGATCTGGAATACATTACATTATACCATATTAGTTTTAACTTTTTAAATAAACTTGATTTTCAATTTAAAAACATATTCGCCTGAAGTAAATCTTCAACGCACAAGCGACACGTGTACCTATTTTGTTTTTTAGAATATTGTTTTTTCTGTAATTTCCCATCAGGTTTGCTCTATCCGTGTATTTTGATAAAACCTAAGGGGTGGTCAAGATTGGACAATCCAGGGACACAAGCAACATAGGGTGCAAGATACAGAATGAAGACAGCAAACCAAAAACACAACACAGAACAGTATAAAATCGAACCACACCAAAAACAAAAACACCGGGGTTGGTTAATGAAACTCTACCTTTTCCTCGGTAAATAACAGTTTTTAGAAGTCAAAATTCACATATTTACCTCATTGAAAAACAGTAATTTTATAATATTTGTTTTTTTCTTCAGAATATCAATGTGTACTGAAATACTTGACATCGTCACATAAATGTCGATCAATAACTCCCATCAGGTATTTATTATATACTCCGATCATATGGTACCGTAAATGTCGATTAATGACATTCAGCAGGTATTTATTATATAATGCGACCATATAATACCGTAAATGTCGATCAATAACTCTCAGCAGGTATTTAGTATATAATCCGATCATATAGTACCGTAAATGTCGACCAATGACTTTCAGCAGGTATTTGTTATATACTCTGATCACATGGTATCGTAAATCTCGACCAATAACTTTCAGCAGTTATTTATTATACACTCCGATCATATGCTACCGTAAATTTCGACCATTCAGCAGTATTTATTATATACTCCGATCATATGGTACCGTACATGTCGATCAAGAACTCTCAGCAGGTATTAATTATATACTCCGATCATACGGTACCGTACATGTCGATCAAGAACTCTCAGCAGGTATTAATTATATACACCGATCATATAGTACCGTAAATGTCGACTTATAACTCTCAGCAGGTATTTATTATATACTCCGATCATATAGTACCGTAAATGTCGATCAAAAACTCTCAGCAGGTATTAATTATGGTCGCATTTATTGCAATCAAACTTGTTTCGGTTAGGGTTTACAGTTTAACAAACCAGTTTTAAGCTTAATACAAACCAGTTTCTAACTAAACCATGGTTTAACACATTTTAGTGAATTGGCGGTTTCTAAAGATGGCTGACACTCCAGATCTAAATGATATTGATAGATAGTTTAACGCAAAGTGAGGATGAAAGTAGTTATGATGCATGGCTATGTCATATTCTTCAACATTTTGTACACAGAACATTTCAATTCATCTTTTTGTTGGCTTTCGTGACTATACGTAGGGAAAAATCCCTCTGTAAATCGATAACTTGATTACAAGAGGCATTTGTATAAAGATATTTAGCTCTCTAATGTTGTTCACATACCCATTCCATCAACATGAAGTCGACGCATGTTCTTTTTTTCCTCCGCTGCCGCCATGTTTCAAAACCAAACTGTAAAACTGCCTCTCGTGCGGTTTGCTAAATATCTGGAATTGGTTTTGGTTTGGACTCGATAAACATGAAAACCAGTTTGGGTTTCAACTCAGTTTTAAACCGGTTTTCTTAAATAAATGAAAAGTTTAGCAAACCAGTTTG
Organism: Gigantidas platifrons; assembly: GCA_002080005.1. Taxonomy (NCBI): domain Eukaryota; kingdom Metazoa; phylum Mollusca; class Bivalvia; order Mytilida; family Modiolidae; genus Gigantidas; species Gigantidas platifrons. Next base: position 32,840 of record MJUT01019894.1, on the reverse strand, counting down.
CTTGCAATAAATTCGACTTATATAAACCGATCATATAGTACCGTAAATGTCGACCAATAACTTTCAACAGGTATTTATTATATACACCGATCATATAGTATCGTAAATGTCGACAAATAACTTTCAGCAGGTATTTATTATATACTCTGATCACATGGTATCGTAAATCTCTACCAATAACTTTCAGCAGGTATTTATTATATACTCCGATCATATGCTACCGTAAATGTCGACCATTAACTCCCAGCAGGTTATTATTATAAACACTGACCATATGGTAGTGTGTAATCACATGCTATTGTAACCAAATTTTGCATTTTATTTGACCATCACGGTACAATAGCACCCCATAATAAGAACCAGATAATACATTAACATTAGTATTTTAAGATGACCGTGCCTCGTAATGTTATTACATATCCACATCATATGTTTGAAAATACTAAAGTGGTAATTAAAAGACGTGAATCGAAGGTTAGACAATGCAATGGCAAAAAATAAAGACTAAACAAATTTGTTTTCTTTAATTTAAAAAACAGTTACACATACAATTGCAGCAACACGAACCCCACTAAAACTGGTGATGAAATCATGTGCTCCGGAAAAGTTAACAGTTTCCTGCTGCACTAGTGACACCCGTCATGTTACTGTTAAACACCATAAAGATTGGTATTCTGTTTTGTTTCCATGATTTCAACATTATACTTTGATCTTTATCCCTTTCCCGGTGTTCGGAGAAATAATGCCAGTTTTGAATATTACTGGTACATTTGCCTCCGGAATGATTTTCTCTCGATGGTAAATATAACGATCAGTAATAGTTCATCGTCAAAAGGTGTAAGGTGTTCAACTGTTAGATCATTTTCATCTGCTGTATATTCGTTGATTAGGCTTAGTGTGGTTGATTTAAATATAGTTCTGTAACTTTTGCTACTATCTTTATGTTGATTTTGATATTTCCTTTATTAAGTTATATCTTTTCTAACTGTATTCTATATATCTGTTATTGAATACTGGTGTTCCTTTAGTAGTGACTAAACATTTGTAGTAATGGGCAATTAAATTTCATTGCTCGTTTGATGAGTTTGACATTCTTGGTTAAACTTGGTATAATCAGCAACTCTGGGCTTCGTTTCCGCTTGATTACGAAATATAAACCTAAGGAATGTTTTGATCAGGATTGTTTTTGAGATTTTGCATAACAATTTTTTTCAGTTGTGGAATACTGTTGTTGTTGCTGCCTTAGTTCACTTTATGCGACCTTTTTTTCTCTGAACAGGTTTTGGCCATGTCTGGTTATCACTGCCTTGTCCAGCATCGCCTAATGTTTCCAATTTTTTTTTCTTACTATTATTAATTTACTGATTTTATTAATTTGGATGTTCTTTATTTCAGTTTTACTTGTGTATACATGTAGGTGTACATGTTATATTGGATGTTCTACCTTTAAGCTTTACATGTGTATATGTGTTATATTGGCTGTTCTAATATGACGTCCTTCTTTCGCTTTGCAAACAAACGAGTGCTAATCAGATGACAAAATATCATTAGTATATGCGCGATACACATCTTGATTAAATGTTATTAAAGCCAGGTGATAATATCAAAACATAAAATTATTTATACCTTTGTTAACGTTTTAAACATCTATATTCATTGAAAATAATCAACATATTATTGTTACGGATGCTCCATCAATTCGACTGACTTTCCCGCCGTAAAAGTATATGTGACTGACTTTCCCGTCGTAAAAGTATATGTGACTGACTTTTCCGTCGTAAGAGTATATGTGACTGACTTACATGTTTTACATGTGTATATGTGTTATATTGGCTGTTCTTACTTTTATTTTTACATGTGTGCATGTGTTATATTGGCTGTTCTTCCTTTGAGTTTACATGCGTATATGTGTTATGTTGGTTATTCTTCCTTTTATTTTTACATGAGTATATGTTATATTGGCTGTTCTTCCTTTGTGTCTTACATGTGTATATGTGTTATATTGGCTGTTCTTCATTTTAGTTTTACATGTGTATAGGTGTTATATTGGCTTTTCTTCCTTTTAGTTTTACATGTGTATAGGTGTTATATTGGCTGTTCTTCCTTTTAGCTTTACATGTACATAGGTGTTGCAAGGGTATTTATTGGTCGAATATATTAATTCAGTCAAGAATACTGTATGTCACTGGCAGATAATATAAGACTTCTGTTGTCTTTATAATTTTTGAGATTCACCCTACTATTAGACCTACACTTTAATCTGCCAGTCTAAATAAATAGAACACTGTATTAGCAAACTAAATAATAACTTATATACAATCAAACATATAAACAACAACTAACTAAGAACCGAAACTACACGTGCTTATCTCTAGTTATCATGATTAATATGCATCATTTCCCAAAGCAGTAAGGAGGTGTGTCATTAACCATGCAAACTAGATGGTTCCATCAATTAATCACATGCCAATCTAGAACTGCTCTGAATTCACTAACCAGTATCAGAATCATGATCATAGCATCCCCCGCCCATCAAAAAAAAATTACCAAATTTTTAGCTGGTTATTGAAAGCAGTGCAGAGGTATAACACTTTTTTTTTATAAACATGATCAAATAATCAAATTCAATATTATAATATGACGTCCCGTATTCGGTATACAAATAAAGGCATATTTGAATACCAATCAAATATAGGCCACACATGCGCACTGAGCTAAAAAAAGAAAAGAAAAAAAGCACCTACATGGTTAGCGATTTTCTATTATTGTTCATCTAAAAATTGTTGAAATAAATGAAGTTAAAATTAAATAAATCCTAATCAAGTCTTATCATAATTAAACTCTTATAAACACGGCTTTGTTGTTGCTATTCCAATTAACTCCGATTTCTATCTTATACTTCACCCATAACTTCCGGTTAACGGTGAAAGAAAAAATGTGAACACTGACAACATAAATAAACGGTTTAAATATCAATTAGAAACGACGAAACGTTATCATGGGAATACCTGTAGTAAAAACATGGGTAAGACAAACATAAAACATCCTTACAACGAAAAAATCCACACATATTTCACTCTTTGTATGCTTTATGTTTATGCATTGATATGTAAGTACAGTGCCGGCCACCTTGACCGCCTCGAATTTTGAAATTACCGTATTTGTCCTATTAGAATCGACCTAATTCATGCCGGCCATACTTTATTGTTATTCACATATGGGTAGGCATTATATTCATGAGATTTAACACCTCGCTATCTCTCGGGGTTAAATATTCATGAATTTAATGCCTACCCATATGTGAATAACAATAAAGTGTGGCCGGCATGAATTATTTCTTAATTAAAATCATAGAAAGCAATTGAAATATTTTTGGGAAAATATTCAAAAATGGAAACATCTAAAAAAAATCTTTAATGTAGAAGCAAACATAATTAAAAAAAAAACAAACAAAAACCCATACATTTAAGTTTTCATAAATTTGTTGAACTAAATTATTTAAATCATATGTCTTTCTCCTTACCCCACACATGTGCTTAAGATAAAAAACCCCATGGTCATCAAGTTATCTGTGAACCAAACAGAAAGTAATTATTATTCATTAATCCCATAAAATCTTACTACTAATAACAAATTTGTTTTTATAACATGGGGTTGCACTTGACATCATGTTAGTTTATTTGTCGAAGTATCATTGATGTTCCTGAGAAATATAACTCTATTAAACATGTGAAAACACAAGATATGAAACCACAACCTTCCCAAAAGAAAACAATGAATTTGATAACTAGACTCCTATGTGAACATAAAAATACACCTCAATACTACCATCTGCAGTGTCAAACTGCCCAAGTTTCTGCAATTACAGTGGTATGAACATTAAATTGTCACAACTTAATTAATTAAGTTAATTTCTAAGATATAACATTCTCACACCTTTCAAGTAACCCCCGGTAAAGTTACTCCTTTTCACACATTTTTCACACAAAAGGAAATATTATTAAAATTAAGGTTTTTTCTAGTATTTCATTAAAATATTAACTTTAGCTACATGCATAGTTGATGTTTCTTTTTATCTTTGTTAACCTAAAAAACATCTTTCCACTTCATTTTCTCAGTCTATCAATATTGATCCATATCATATCAATTAACAATGGTCATCATCAACAACAAACAAACTCAATGTTATGCATACAGATTGATATACAAATTATCACCACGTGTAGCTGGAAAAACCATGCAATAATATTATGTTACATCTATCAATCAAAATAAAATATAAAGATTATTGAAATTAGAAAAGAATACTTTGAACATAAAATGTCGTTTTTTTTTCAAAACAAGACTGAAAGTTAAAATTATCATGAATCTATTTAATTGTCAATTCAAACTCTAATTGACCATCTGTCTTCTATCTACTCATCTTTAGGACTACATCATTCACAATTTAGGTAGCTAACATAGTGGTGAAACAATTTTTACACAAATATGGTCATATACTGTGTATTTATCATTTGAACAGTGTGTCTTACAACAACAGAAAGACAGACCCACGACGAATCGTTGGCTATGATGACATAAACTACAACATACAGTTTACTGGAGGTAACATTCGTTGTAATGCTGAATAACAAATAGTACATGTATATACACATGTAATACAACATCAATATTATAAGAAGAATTTGAAGATACCAAAGAGGTAATCAGAATCCGTAAATAGAAGAAGGATAGAGAAGACCATGGCCAAACGAAAAAGGACTACACAGAAAATTGAAGATCGAGCAAAACAACCCCCACTAAAAACAGTTCATGGTGATGACCGTAAAACGTTCGAAGTGATGACTTCAACTTAATCAAGCTCTGAAATATCGTATCAACTGAGAGATATTTACTTCATATGCAGGTGCTGCTGGATTGTTGTTACATATAAATGGAAAGTTAACAATGGGGAAATTTAAATCATCTCTTTTGTCGTAAAATGTCGTTCTTAACCGCCCATCACTGTCAATTTCGAGGTGTATGTCAAGGTATGAAGCAAACCTATCTGTATCTGTGGTATCCTTTATTTCAAGCTCAATGGGAAAGATGCGATCAATGAAATCACCAAGCCGAGAATTATTTAGTGAAAGGACATCAATTGTATAGCGGAACGTGAAATTAAAGGATCGGGAGGGCTTCTTTTCGTTTTTCTTGAGAAGCCCCTGTATGAAGTCTGTCTCATACGAATAAAGGAACACGTCGGTGAGAAGAGGAGCACAGTTTGTGTCCATAGGTATGCCGACTGTTTGTTGAAAAACATAACACATATGTTGTCAATCAAAACTGCGAGCATTTTGGTGATATCAGTTTCAAAGCACATTTTGATAGAATCAGAGTGTTTTTTTTTTACAAAATAAGATCTGTCCTATCCTAGCACAAGGTATTTGTATCGTTGGCCATCATTTTTTAATTTTTTAAACACAGTTGTACCAACCCCTTTGTCTTTCAGTTTAGAGTCAGGAATAGCTTGGTAGAGGGTAAAGAAGTCAAATGTTTTAATACTATTGCAGGAGGAGAGGGACCTATTTTGTATGTAATGTAACATATCTTAAGAGTTCTTCAGAATCCACACCTGATTCACAGAGTAAGCAAAACATGTTAATAGAACCAATCTTGACGTATATTTTTTCCAAAGAAATGTTATCTTAGTGAGTTATTTTTATGAAGAATTAAGATACTTTCAAACTCCTTTCTTAATGAAATATATTTGACAGTACATGCCATACACTTTGATGTGGTTGTTACATTCCTATTACCTAAGACAGGTCCAATCAATTTTCATTTTAAGCACAATCTTGAAATACCAAGTAATCTTCAGTCGTAAATGCATGCCGTGTTTTTATTTTCATGTTTAAAGTTCATAGAAAAAAATAGTGCATTGTTTATACTCTCGAAATGGCCACATATTTCTTGTTTTAAGATTGTAGACCTAAATTTTCATGAATATTATTTATAGCTTCGAAAGTTATTCCAACTGTACTGATTGGGATTACAATATTCCTAGGAATGACGTATATTGGAATAATTCTACGTAAGTATTGTAATAGAATGGGTTATACCACGGGTTATGGCTCTTTAGCGACACTTAACAATATCATTTATTACATGACGGTAAATTAGCTTGCATATTTTATTGAAATTTAAGTTCCAAAAATTAAAATAATAAAATGAAAAAAACAAAAAAAACACCACACATCCGGAACAGTTCCAAAATCCAATGGAAGAATTGTACAAAGAGGTAAAATCGAAAGCAAAGTTCATCTTCCCCAGGCATAGGTGACCGTATCCGAATTTCACTTTCCTGATTGAGCTCTTTTGTTTTCATGCTCTCAAAGACTTTAAGATTGTTTGGCTTTCTGATCTTTTGGTCTTGAGAGTACCTGATGAAGGCTATTCCAGAAATGTGCATTGCGTGCGCACTAAATTATATATCACAGTATAGATCATGTTAGTTTTATTTCAGTTTGGTTTGCTGCATTAGTTTATACAGAGAGGAACCCCCACCAGAATACCAATACATACCTGGAACTGCATCATTTAAAAGGTATAATAACTGAAAAAAGTGTTTCTATGACCATTTATGACTCGCTTAAGGATGTTGGTATAGGGTATGGGAGATAACTCTATTTTCAGCGTCTTCTCAAATATATGACCATCTGTGCGTTTGAAAATTCCCCCTCAATTCCAAGCTTCTTGGTGACAAAGATTGTTTACATTGGATATGGCCAATTAAAAAATGACTCCTTTTCCTTTTACCTTTCCATAGCTGTGCTCATTGTATTTTTATATCTTATTGCTGCTTATACCAGTGTCAGGAGGGGTTTTATTATTATAAGCCGGTGCCCACAAGATATCATTGAAATATCTCTTTCTAGAAAAAATGTTCATCGAAATATGTTGTCAAAAATGCCAGAAATGTAACGCAAAATGGGTGACAACCTTTTTCTATTGAATTTCAAGGGTTTGTCAAAAATTAAATTAAATATATACACCAGAATCTTCGATATTATGAAACTATAGAGCAAATTCATTTTATGGTAGTAAAAAAATAGAAAGCTATGTTTTGGAATTTTTTTTTATATCTGATCCTCTCTTATACCACCGCTCCCTTCTCCTAAGACAACCAAAGAATAAACCAGAATCAAACGAATACAACTGGAGCACAGAACTTGAAGGAATTTAACAATACAGCTGGGTGCCTGTCTGTGTTTTTTTTTGGTAATGAATTAATCAAGTAGAGTCACCCTCAAACCACCACTCCCCCTCCCTGGCTGACATTAAAATAAAAAAAGACAAATGCAGTCATTTGGTAATTTGGACATCCACTGTGTCATTATAAGAATTCAAAAGCTTTCTATTATTGGTAGCTAGTTATTTTTTATCTCACAAACAAAGAAACTAGCAAAGGATGGGTGTGTGATAACTTTCCTCGACAATTTTTATTTTGTTCTGGGTGCCATCCATGAAAAACATAAATTTCAATATTTTACAAATCTGACGGTAAAAGTTTGCAAAATTTGGTGCAATGATGTCTATATGTCTATTCTTCAGTGTGACATTTTTTGGTCGAAATTTATTGACATGAATTTTCTTAATCCGATTTTTAATACCAAGGTGGTCCTCAGGGCATCCCCCCTTTTTGCCGTTTCCACTGTTTTGCACGTGATTATCTTCAAGCAGTATATTCAGATATGCTAGATATATCATATTTATTCAACAACAATACTCTCAAGTGTATTCAAGCCAAAATATTACCATTCAATCAGAAATAAATGTGCATATCTATTTTAGAATCTTCCGAAACTAGTATTACCATCTGGCGTCAAGAATACCCCCTAAATTCCTATATTTAGGATGTGCTATGGAGAAAACGGCACGGTGAAATTTTTTGAAATTTTGGCAGATAATGTATTTAGACATAACTATTCCATGATTCAAATTAAAAAAAAGTTGAATGATGGGAAAATTTAGGGTAAGCCAGGTCTACACCCTTAAAAGCAGCGTAAATCATCAACTTTTAACTAACATCAAAGTTGTATCTATGTGTATTCAACCGTGACGGAACAATATCAAAACAGGACTCGGTATTCGGGTGTTATTAGCTCAACTGTGACGGGATAATATCAAAGCAGGAGCCGAGATTCATGTTGTATTAGTTCAACCGTGATGGGGTAATATCAAAGCAGAACTCGGGATTCGTGTTGTATTAGATAAGGGTAATAACAAAATTACCGAACACAGAGCAATCTTCCAAAGAAAAATTCAAAACTCATAAATCAATAAACAGCCAAATCAGTCAACAACCGGGAAACTGGAAAACCGCAATGGTCCTGACTTGGTACAGGCATTTCTAAAGAAATGGTGGATTGAATAAGATTTTACGGCGCAAACCTCTCGCTTCCATTGCGGTTCAAAGGTTCCCGTTGTCACTAAAACAGCATTTACAACAATACTGGAAAAAACAGGCAAAATAGCAGTCAAACAGTACCAAACTCAGTATCTAATATATCTCGTGAACCATTGAACTCAACAGTGACGGGGTAATATTAAAACATGACTCCAGATTCGTGTTGTATTAACTCAACCATGACGGGTAGTATCAAAACATGACTCGAAATTCATGAAGTATTAGTTATACAACCTATCGAATGGGTGATTGTTTTAAGGAAAGAAGAATTTATTTGATAAAGTTTATGGGCGAAATTAAAATTGCATTCATGATACAGCTGAAATAGTTTTACTAGTGTCAATAAATAACCATAATCAAACTGTTAATAAGCAAGAGCAAAGAATGATTGTTACGGAGTCGGAATAATGTGTCCGAGTGGGGTAACATGTTTACTTCAGGTATTTTCTGTCTGTCAATTTGTACCATAAAAATACCAAGATGACACAGATGAAAAAATGCCCACTTGGTGATTAATACCATTCGCTCGTTCAGTTTACTTAGTATTACCATCTGTTTTAGTACCGTTTTTCTTTGTAGACCGTAGTGAGAGAATATTTAGCAAGACCATGAACGAAGATGTCGGTTGGAGCACCACAAACGTATTTGAAAAATCAAGAAAAGCGTTAGAAAATAATTCAATTGTAATTCTGAAAGGAAGAAAAGGTACCGGAAAGACAACTTTAGCAATGCATTTAGCATCTGGGTATATAAATAGGCAATACAAATTAGCAATATTGGACAGACAAATGCAGATATGCTCACATCTCTGCAAAAATCTGATGATAAATATATCATTATTTTGGAGGAATGGTTTGATGCTCATTGGACAGAAACTAACGAACAACGAACAAATGCTCATTCAATAAATACAACAGATTTTAAAAATGAAGTTAAGATAATCATTACTGTTACAAAATTAGAAGCAAATGATATTGAAAAATAAGTCTAACTGGTATATTATGTGAAGATAATTAGACGAATCTTGATGATGGATCGGCGTTCCCTGATGAATTTAAGATGACAAAACACGCCAGAGAATTAAGTGAGAAAGAAATTGAACGAATTGTTTCAACGGAAGCGTACTATGGCTTCCCTCTTAAATGCTCACTATTTTGCAGTATTTCTATGAATTTTAATCTTGGTTCTAAATACTATCGACAACCATCTGTAGTGTTGATGGACGAAATAAATGCATTACGAAACTCGGCATCAGAGAACGAAAGAAATAGAAACATGTATAGCGTGATGGTGTACATGCTTCTAAACCACGAAAATGGATTAAGTATTACTAACATAGATATACAGGAAATAGAAAAAATTGCTAGTCGATTTATTATGGAGGAAAGGGTAAGCATACCAAAACCTAACATATCGGATGGATGGCGTGAAATAGCTGTTAAGTATTTACAAAGTAATGAGAATAAGAACGAGTATTTCCTCCACCCTGTCGTGTACCAAGCTGTATTGATATCCTATGCAGAATTATTTTGTAAAGTTGTATTGGAAAAGTGCAATTTATTGCAGCTCTTGGATGTTGTAAGGCCGTCAACATACGAGAAACTAGAAGGAGAAATGATGTTGAGCGTCGAATTCAATCAGTTATTATCTGGTGATGAAAGTCTTTCTCCTTAAATAGCAGATGCTTGCTTATCTAACGAAACTACAATGCACCTTATAGTTCAATACATTAAGAGATATCAATTGTCAAGGCTTTTAAAAAAGTAATGAAACATTTAGAAGCCAAGATGAAAAATCATTCGTTGACAGAACAATTCGTAGAGAAAATTATGAACATTTTTGAACAGATAATGGACGATGATAATTCGAATGACAAAAATCTAGTTTTACTGGATTATACTCCCAACGAATTTGCTTTACAGAAATCGAAAGCCTACAACATACTTGAAACATTGGTAGATCGTTTTTTAAGACGAAGTAATAGAAGTTTAGTAGTCGATATATTGCGAACGGTTGTTGACGAGCATGGTAATTCAGTTCTTCATTATTGCATCCTTTGGTGGGAAGACAACGAAAATCCGTTCATTAGATTCCTTTCAAAAGATATTAGAGAACATTTCAAGAAGTGGGTAGAGTATACAGACAAACCTCTGACTATTAGAAATACTGAACATATGTCACCGCTTGAGTTTGCTGCTTTATTCTGCAATCATGTTGTAGTTAAAATGTTCGTACACATGAAAATCGAAATGTCCAAGACACAAGTCTTTCCTGCAGGCAAACTTAAAAATGTAAATAAAGAGATTGACACTTTACTACAATATGCGAAAAATGGAGATGTAAATAAACGTATTCAGAATTGCACAAGTTATCCGTGAATCAACATGAATGTTTGTGGAAATATACGTATGAATGATACATTTGATTTTGATCAAACTTGCAGTGTTTTAAAAGAGTTACAAAACAGTAATATAGTATGACTATAATCATTGATGTCTTATCTAGTTGTTAATGCTCGTTATGATTATGTGGTATCAATGAGTCATCAATGAATACAAGCAATATGTCGAAATAGGGGGGAATCTGTTATACTGAAACAAATGCAATTATATTGCATGCATATATATAGTATCAATTAAATTATTTGTGATTTGACAGTAAAATAATTTTTTACATTTTTGTGTTCAGTCGTATTATGATTTTAATATTTTTTTTAAATAACTGCATGTCGTCAATGTACAATATACTCAGCACACCTCTTTGTCTCTCTGTGGTATCAATAGATTGCTTTTTATTATGCAATATTATAAATATAAAAATTGTAAAATACACATACAGACATTCCATATGATATTACATATAAAAAAACTCGCTATAGGTTGGGTACATATAATTGTTTCGTCTCGTCACTTCCATGAATTTTAGCTATATCACGACCCCCAGACTGAATGGGACCTGGAAGACAGAACGGATTACGAAATATACCTGGATTGAAATCAATGAAATAATACATGTATTCTAATAGTAAAATTGAAGACATTAAATTTTGTATCCAGGACGTGTTTATCTAATAATCATGAGGCACGCTCATAGTCGACAGATTGGAAGTGTAACAGTTTAAAAGTTTTTGTGAACAAGGAATTACTAATTTCGATTATGCTATATCAAAAGTATCTAATATCTACCACGGAACATGCGCAAGAAGATATGGTCATGTCAAAGATCTGTCCCAAATAAATGCATCAATCTTAATTCAAAATCTTCGAAAGTTTCAAGAGAAAGTCCTTTGAAAATAAAATGCTTACTATCAATTTTGGCAACATTCGTACTTAATTAACTAATATAAACTGTACATGTAAATTCTGTAAACAAAGAGGGCAACCTCCACAAATGTAAGCAATTTAAACATTGACATGATAATGGACCATAAGCAACCTGAAATACCATTATAAGAAAATACAATAGAACCACATGGCAGACCAAAAGAAAAGACCAAAACGTGAAATTCAAGAAATCTGCCATCGACTTCAAAGCAATAAAATCGACAAACTATACATAGTTTATATCAGAGGACGAAACAATTCATGACGCAGCATTAAATAACAAAATATCACATTGTACAAACAAGAAATGTGTGCATCACAAAATACGCCGTCTATATAAATAGGGTTTTTCCCCTTCCACAAGGGAATCATGTGGTCAAGTTTGGTCAAGATCCAATATACAGAGCTAAAGGTATTGTGCGGAAACGATCATGTTGTCAGAAATTATATTTATAATAACGGTGACCTTGACCTTTGATCTAATGACCCCAAAATAAATAAGGTTCTTCCCCTTCCACATGGAAATCATGTGGCGAAGTTTGATAAAAATCCAATATACAGAACTAAAGTTATCGTGCGCAAACGATCATGTTGTCAGAAATTATATTTATAGTAACGGTGACCTTGACCTTTGACCTAATGACCCCAAAATAAATAGGATTCTTTCTCTTTTACAGGGGAATTATGTGGCCAAGTTTGATTAATATCCAATATACAGAACTAAAGTTATTGTGCGGAAACGATCCTGTTGTCAGAAATTCTATTTATAGTAACGGTGACCTTGACCTTTGTCCTAATGACCCCAAAATAAATAGGATTCTTTCTCTTTTACAGGGAAATTATGTGGCCAAGTTTGATTAATATGCAATATACAGAACTAAAGTTATTGTGCGGAAACCATGCTGTTGTCAGAAATTCTATTTATAGTAACGGTGACCTTGACCTTTGACCTAATGACATCAAAATAAAGAGGGTGCTTTCCCTGCCACAGGGAAATCATGTGGCCAAGTTTGGTAAAGATCCAATATACAGAACTAAAGTTATCGTGCGGAAACGACCCTGGTGTCAAAAATTATATTTATAGTAACGGTGACTTTTGACCTAATGACCCCAAAATAGATAGGGTTCTTCCCCTTCCACAGGGAAATCATGTGGCCAGGTTTGGTAATGATCCGATATACAGAGCTCAAGTTATTGTGCGGAAACCTGTGTGGAAGCCCGCCGGCCCGCTGCCCACCACCCGCGCCCGCCATATCCAATCACATAATACGGCCCGTCCCGAGACGGGCGTATAAAAACTATCACTTTAAGAGTAAAGGATGCGCTAACTAGTTCTGAAATCCCTGGGGAAATAATACCAACATGTTGGAAAAAAATAACAATTACAGATTTAATAAACAACTTGGTCGATGTCAAATCCTTGATGGAGGGACATATTACCACTCTACATCAATCATTAACAGAACAAAAATGAGAGCTGCTGAATACAACGAAATGATTGTTAGGTAGGAACATCATGTAGTTCAACGCATTTAGGGGTCATCGTAGCCGTGACTGCATGGTAGTTGGATTTAATATATATGTGCAATCAGTGCCTTTCATCGCTAAAGTCGTGAGATCGAATCCAACTCAGGTGATGTGTACTCGATACAACGTCATGCGATACAGTTTGTCAGTAACTTGCGAAAGGTCGGTGGTTTTCTCAGGGTACTCCGGTTTCCTCTACCAATAAAACTGACTGCCACAATATAACTGAAATATTGTTGAAAGTGGCGTTAATCACCATAAGACCAACCAAAAATCGACGCATTCAGGAACAAAAAACATTTAAAGTCATCCTTAAATGAAAAAGACTCTCTATATGACATTGCCAACGATTAAGAAGTCCATCAGGTGTAATATTTTAGTGATTAGTCTACAATTCCTAAATCTTGATGCACACACATTAATGACAGTGGTCATAATTTTATTCACCCTCTTAATACAGATGACTTTATAGTAAACATTCGTAGAAACAAACTTAATTTAGACATCAGCAATAATGACATTAGCTAGTCGCAAGTTGTTAGTAAAGTCCACAATTGAAAATCACAAGTGATATCCTACACTTGAACAACTGGAAAACAATCTTAAAATTGATGCCGAAAAATCTTCGTAACAGAAAACTTGATCAAAACGAGAAATAACTTAAGTAAGAGTTCTGGCTGATCTAAATTGCAATTTAAATATCAATACCTATTTGCCAATGGACAGTGGTCTCTACCTGAAATGCAGACGAACACTCGTACGAAACCATAATGACACCAGGAAACTATTTAAGGCCTCTGGTGTTGACTATTTTATAAAACCATCATAACAACGAAGAAACTTAATCGGCCATTTCATATTATTTGATAACTAAGTAAATTAAACTCAAAAACATTGATACAAATCATCATCTCAAATCAATTGTTATCTTGTTTGTATTTACTAAACTCTATGTACATAATTTTCTTCAATCAGTTATATAATCATTAAAATTAGCTGATACTTTTCCAATACTTAATAATGTTTTCCCTAGTTTTCCCTACAACTATCATTGTTAGGCTATTTATCCAGTCCCAATCTCATAGGTTTTCAGATACTATTATAATCAATCTTAATAAGTTCAGCTAAATTCAAATAAATTCCCATTTTTATTAGTGTGAAAGGATATTGATGTAAATGAACATTTGAAACTGTCTACCTTAACACTGGGACACAAATTAAAGTTAAGGAACCACACTTGTATTGCGGTTCTACATTTCAATGTCACAGTAGTCTTTAAGATGAGAACAATTCATACCATGGAATGAGTGCGAACCGGCCTCTAGCCAGCAGTTGAGCACTCTGTACTTGTGTCTATAAACGCATCATCTGAGCATCTTTGTCGTTCTGTCTCTTTTGTAACCTGCATTATAATTTAAAGGGTAATATGTCCACACTGAAATTTAAACCACATTTATAAATACTTAACTATTTAAAATAAGCTGTAGGTTCTTTGTTATATGTGTCCCTTACTATACCTCCAAGTTCGGAAGAAAGGGAATGTGTCAAAGTATTACCATATTATCGAAAACCCTTTCACGAGAAGATTTTTAAAATCTATGCAATATGCACAACTAGTATGCATAGTTGTAATTTTAAAGACATTGAAATTCAATAAAATTGATATATCTAAATAACCCAATAATAGCTTTAATTCTTTATAGATGCTTTTTGCGTAACCCTTAGTTCTGGAGCTCCACCGAAAAAATGCAGAGCCCGGGGACCGTCCCTACACAACCACTCACAGGAATAAAACTGTAAATGTCGATAAAATTAAACATACATGTATATTTATTGTATTGGTAATTCTAGCAAATCAGTGCTTAAACATTAAAAAACATGCCGTACACAGCATAAATAAATTAGCATGGGGATCCTACCCTCGTTGTGCCGCCGGGAAACTGCCCATCTTGCCCATGCGTTAAGACGACCTTGGTTACCATATTACCGAAAACTTAAAGGATTCATTAAAGAGAAAAACCCACATATTTCAAAGTTCTAACTTATTCTATACGCATTATCAAAATACAATGTATATATGGTAATCATGTACTTATTTAAGCCGCCAGATTAGTTGCCTGGTGCTCATGTTGCTTCCCGCAATCTAAATTAAAAAGGTGGTCTCGACTTACCAGTCGTATTATAAAGTCCCAGTTTTCTGTTTGAGTTCATTATCAGTGATTTCAAAAACAAACCAAGCTAGTACTTTCTGTACCTATCTGTTTGGGTTATGAAGTTTAACACCAATTTTCACAATATTTCAGTTATATCGTGGGGGTCAGTTTTATTGATGGTGGAAACCTCGAGAAAACCACCTACCTGCCCCAAGTCACTGACCGATTTTATCACATGTTGTATCGAGTACACCTAGTGGTGATAGGCACTGATTGCACAGGTAGTTGTAAATCCAACTGTCATACGATCATGACCACGATAGCATATCGTCAATGTACAATATACTCAGAACACTTCTATGTCTTTCTGTGGTATCAATAGATTGCATTTTATTGTGCAATATGACAAAGATAAAAATTGCAAAATACACACACAGACATCCGATATAATATCGAGTACACATCGCCATGGCGGGGGGTTCGAACTCACAACGTGTGTGGTGATAACGCTGATGTCACATGTAGTTGTAAATCCAACTACCATACTATCTCGACCACGACGTCCCCGTCCCTATTTGTATGTCATAATAAGTATTATTTCAGAATTTGTGGAAACAAAATAAGACATAGACAAATATAGAGAGACAACTAAGTGTAAAATATATAACACTGTCCTTGCATTATATATTCAGTCGAACATGTTTAAGAAGGCCACTCAATGGAACCTATAAATGAGGTCTTTATAAGCAGTTGTTCTTAATATGCATGTTAAATTTTATGCATTATCCTTTAATAGACAGTGATTCGTTATGTAGAAGTGCCCTTCAACGCAGTAAGTAGTATGGTACGAGCTTTTATAATCATTAGATGAAGGATCGATTGCATAACCCTAACACTAACCCTAACTCTAACACTAACCCTAACCCTAACCCTAATCATAACACTAACCCTAACCCTAACCCTAACACCAAGAACTAACCCTAACACCAAAACCTAAAAAAAAGAATTTATAATTAGATATGCGATAAAATTCTTATCAATCAAAGTAAATAAAAACCACCCGTGCATACATTTCTTATCTCTCAAGGTAACAGTAACCCTAAATCTAACACTAACCCTATAATTAGATCAAATGAATGTGATACAATTCTTATCCGTTAGTAAATAAAAGCCACCGGTGCTAATCTGTTATCTGATGTTTACCCAACAATCATATTGTAAACAAAGTATTAATAATTACATATTGATGGTAACAACGACCGAATTTGTAAACGTTTTATCTTCAAGGTAAAAACCCTTTCTTTAATTGTTATCGAAGGGAGATATGCTTTAAATATTATTTTTCGTTGTTTCCTTTTATTAGCGATAATATACATAGATTATCATTTGACTGCATCGAATAAATTGGATCGTCTGTATTGATGTATTGAATTTGTATTAAATTTCATCTGATTAGAAATGAACATCGCTGGGGAAAGTCAAACCGATAAAATTGTCTGATCAATGCATTAAAACGATAAATATCACCGGGTTTTCTTTTTAATAAGCAAAGTCTTCCCAATGTTGAGGATGGAGTGTGTAGGTCTTATCCCATTCATTCTATCGTTCTTACAGTATCCGCTGGCACTATTCTATACAGGTAGATATTAAAAGAACGAAATGGGGAATATGAGCAAGGTATTTAAGGCGTCAACAATAACGAAAATTATAATCCAATTCTTTTTATTCATATTGTTGTTGTACACAAAATTCATTCGTAAATGTCTTTCAATTCGGCCTCAATCGTCTTTGGGTCTCGAGCGGAGAATTCACTCACGATATCTTCCAGAGTAAAGTTCCTATATCTGTATTTGACGAAATGAACGCAATAGAGTCCACAGGTGTCGTCGTCCTCGGGTTGAACTCGAACTGTGTTGAACTTGTATTGTGGTCCGTTGGCGATCAGCACGTTTCTGAAGCGACGGTGATACGTTTCCGGTGCTCGACCGAAAGAATCGAAAAATTCGGCGGGTCCTTGTTTTTGGAAATGAAATGCCACCCAGTGTGTCCCTTTTCGATCGCAAGAGTCCGTGTTGACGACGAAACTCTGGGATCGGTTCTCTACTCGGGCAGTGAGTTGGTCGGCGCAACAGACGGTCGTCGGCAGATCTTTAAGGTAGCATTCTAGTTCGTAGCAATAGGTGCCTTCTACCCCATCGTCTTCTCTCTTACATATCTTGGCATCGACGGGACATTCACGTATCTGGTAATCTTTCAAACCCCACGCGTGAGCGAATACGAGTCCGCAGAGTCGACAAGCTAAGAGATCCGGGGGTCCTCCTCCTCCGCCCCTTCCTCCCCCGCCGCCTCCTCCGCCCCTTCCTCCCCCGCCGCCTCCTCCGCCTCCTCCTCGATACCTGTTCCCAATACGTCGGTGCTCAGACGTAGATAATCGGGAGTCCTGGCTAATACGCATGATGGTTCTGTGGATACGGTTGACTGGTTCTGTGTTTGTTTCGAAAATGTCTAAGCATGGCGTCTCTCCTCGAGAAGGTCTTGTCACAACTGACGCAAAACATGATGACTAATTATCAAAGGCAAAGTCTTCCTCTTATAAAGTTTCTGTCTCTTTCTTCTTCGTAAATCTATAAGAGAGAGAGCGACGAGTACCGCCTCTTATAAACTTTATTTCTATAAGATGACAAAATAATAAAATTCGAGAACGATGGAGCAGTTTTACGTATTTGTCAATACCGAAGACTCAATGAACATAGTTAACGATAACGCAGGAGGACGATTTCGAGTCTATTTTTCAAACCCTTACGTCTTGGACGGAACGTGTGAACGCGCACTTCTGGAGATTTCTTTCGTCCCGAAGTTGACCACACCGACGCGAAGGATCTACGTGTGCTGTAATTTTGTGGATAATTCCTACGTCAGAGATTCGTACATTGCTGTTCTCCAATCGTTGAGTGTCTTGAACGAAGATGTTACCGACGTCACTTTCGAGAACCTGGTCTATCACCGAGTGAGTGGTGACATAGGTCAACAAATCGAAAAATCCAGGAGAGACGATAACCTCGAAATATGCCGTTTTAAAGACGATCATGTGCTTTGTCACTTCCATTTCCGCAGAAGGTAGAAAGAAGTGGACCCGCAGGAGGGGGGGGGGAGGGGAAGAGGCGGCGGAGGAGGAGGCGGAGTAGGAGAAGGAGGAACACCCGGACCTCTTAGTCTGTCGACTCTGCGGACTCGTATTCGCTCACGCGTGGGTTTGAAATATCATCAGATACGTGGATAGCCCGTCGACGCCAAGATATGTAAGAGAGAAGACGATGGGGTAGAAGGCATCTATGGCTACGAACTAGAATGCTACCTTAAAGATCTGCCGAGGACTGTGTATTGTGCCGACCAACTCCCCGCCCGAGTAGAGAACCGAGCCCAGAGCTTTGTCGTCAACACGGACTCTTGCGATCGAAAAGGGACACACTTGGTGGCATTTCATTTCCCAAAAGAAGGACCCGCCGAATTTTTCGATTCGTTCGGGCGAGCACCGGAAACGTATCACCGTCGCTTCAGAAACGTGCTGATCGCCAACGGATCGGAATACAAGTTCAACACAGTTCGAGTTCAACCCGAGGACGACGATACCTGTGGAATCTATTGCGTTCAATTCGTCAAATACAGATATAGGAACTTTACTCTGGAAGATATCGTGAATGAATTCTCCGCTCGAGACCCAAAGACGATCGAGGCCGAATTGAAAGACATTTACGAATGAATTTTGTGTACAACAACAATATGAATAAAAATAATTGGATTATAATTTTCGTTATTGTTGACGCCTTAAATCCCCTACCCATATTCCCCATTTCGTTGTTTTAATACCTACCTGTATAGAATAGTGCCAGCGGCTACTGTAAGAACGATAGAATGAATGGGATAAGACCTACACACTCCATCCTCAACATTGAGAAGACTTTGTTTATTAAAAAGAAATCCCGGTGATATTTATCGTTTTAATGCATTCATCAGACAATTTTATCCGTTTGACTTTCCCCAGCGATGTTCATTTCTTATCAGATGAAATTCAATACAAATTCAATACATCAATACAGACGATCTAATTTATTCGATGCAGTCAAATGTTAATCTATGTATATTATCGCTAATAAAAGGAAACGAAAATTAATTTTTAAAACATATCTCCCTTCGATAACAATTAAAGAAAGGGTTTTTACCTTGAAGATAAAACGTTTACAAATTCGGTCGTTGCTACCATAAATATGTAATTATTAATACTTTGTTTACAATATGATTGTCGGGTAAACATCAGATAACAGATTAGCACCGATGGCTTTTGTTTACTTAACGGATAAGAATTTTATCACATTCATTTGATCTAATTATAGGGTTAGTGTTAGATTTAGGGTTACTGTTACCTTGATAGATAAGAAATGTATGCACGGCTGGCTTTTATTTACTTTGATTGATAAGAATTTTATCGCATATCTAATTATAAATACTTTTTTAGGTTTTGGTGTTAGGGTTAGTTCTTGGTGTTAGGGTTAGGGTTAGGGTTAGGTTAGTGTTAGGGTTAGGGTTAGGGTTAGGGTTAGTGTTAGGGTTATGCAATCGATCCTTCATCTAATGATTATAAAAGCTCGTACCATACTACTGCAGTATGTTTAATGTGTTATCCCAATGACTACGAACATACAAGTCTTGTTATTGGAGTTTAATATATGGTATTGTGTGCAAATCAAGAACTAAAATATGCACAAAAAGGTAAAATGACAGCAGTTTTGATTTATTTTTAAACCAAATCGATGTCTTTTAACAATAACTCTTCTTGAAAACAGCTATTGATTTAAATTCAAAACCGTGATATTTTTGTAATTTAGAAATGGCAATTACTGAAGTGTCTTTTCTACATACTGCATATGGTGTACCTGCATAACCTAGTAATTTTAATGTATAAAAGTAATTTTAGCATATGTGAAGAGAAAAATAGTTTACATTTGTTAGAATTGATTTGAATGTGTTAAAATCATTATATTGAACACAATCAACGTTAGATAATACCGAAAGGTTAATCAATAATGGACAATCCAGATAAACTGGCATCATAGGATACGAAGACGAAGACACCACTATGCGCAAACAAATAACGTAACTAAAACATGAACCCTCCAACAAACAACTGGATGTAAAGACGAACTCAACATTATGCGGAAATCGTAACGGAAATCACAACAACGAACTGAAAAGATGAGCAACAAGGACCTCACCAAAAAACCAGGGATGAACTGAGGTGATCGCGAAGGGTAAGCAATACCTGTTTTTATAAGACACCCGTTGTATTACTCATTATGCAGTCAAGTCCGGTAAAAGTCTTGTCAATGATAGTAAAGTAAAAGTAAAAGATCCATTGTCATTTGAGATATAAACATTTCGTAGCGGTCAACCAGATAGTGATGACGACGGTATACGTTTTGTAGCGATGACTTCAACCTAGGAGCAACGTATCCTTGTTTGAGTAGCTTTTGCGTCAGCAGCTGAGCTCTGTCCAAAAAAATCCCTGTACTGGGCACTAGCTCTAGGATAACGAACATTACTATTAGTATGTAATACTTTTTTTTGAATAATGTTGTTTACACTTGACCGAGAAATTGAAACCGGAATTCCACCAACATGGTATTATGGGATATCGTAAAATCGGTTGTATTTTCATTGATGAAATTACATTTTGATCATTCGTACCTATGTTCAATCGTATTTCCACATTAATTATCTTTAACATCATATTTGCTTCAATCATGTCTAACGTCACTTTATAACCATTAGCAAAAATCAAGGCGAAAAACACCAATGGCTTTGAAAAAGGCTGGTATGCTGTATGTGCTATATCTTGAAGATCTGTAATTAGCTGAATCGGCAATTCCCATTTATTGGTAGGTTATATTTTACTTGTGTCTTATTCTTTATGTGTTTTGAATAAGTCTGGAATATCTGTTACTACAATATGGTAGTATTGCTTTCTGACGAAAACAAGAGGTGATATTCCGCTTTTTATTAGCCGCTGACGTTAGTTTACTGATATAACAGTGGAAGAGTAGACGTGTCGATTCATTCGGACCCCTTTTCCTGATTCTGAACCAACCAGTCTTTGTCTTTACGCCTTAATTTTGTGTATTTAACAGAAAAGCAGCAAATACCATTTTATAATAAACTTTATAGAGTTTTTTTTTACGTTTTTATTACTATCACTGAGTCGATATATCTGCTGGTGGACTTTTAGTTCCTGAGTGTATGATCCGTCCAGTAGTCAGTGTTTCGGTGCTTACATTCTTTATTAGATATATTTATTATTGGAATTTATAGTTCCTAATTAAAGTAATGTTATAAAAACTAAGGTTCGTCTTCCTCAGGCATGGTTGACCTGTATCGATTTTGGCTGTCCTGTATAAACCATTTCGTTTTATTGCTCCCAACAGTTTTCAATTATTTGGCTTTTAAGTCTGTCGATATTGAGCGTACCTGATGAAGGTTATTCCAGAAACTCGTCATACTAACTAGATTTGATATCTACGTTTTGATTAGAGAAAAACGAAGGGCAAATAAGATTTCACAATCCAGAGACACAAGAATCAGAGGGCACAAAGCACAGAACAAAGATAAACTAAACATAAAAAACCTACCTCAAAAGACGAGCAATACGGAAACCACTGTTTTGCAACGATGTCTTCATTCTAAGAGCAACGTAGCTTTTGCATCAGCAGCTGAGCTCTGCTCTGAAAATCGCTGGTTTTATACAACGGGGGTTCAAACCCGCGGTCGACCCCACTCGTTCATCATTGATAGAAAATAACCCAGAATAGTGTGACATTGGTTAATTGTGTACTTTCATTCACAACTGTTAAGCATACAGGGTAAGCAGTTTCTGCTCCACTAGTGACACCCGTTGTGTTTCCCTTGTTACAAAACCAATGATAACTCATGAATGCCGACCGGGGGGTGCTTAGAAGCGGAACATATCAGTCATGATTTGTTACACAGATATTCCGCAACGGTTACCCAAGTCATGGTTGCGAACGAAAAACTTCAGAAGTGATGACTTCAATTTAACCATTAGAAACCCTTTGTTAGGTAACTTCCTTTCTATCGAGGAAAGTCGGCCCAAAAGTGACATAGCAACACACCATGGAAACACTGTATAGATTTTGTGTATTAATAACATTAATATCAATCACTCACATCATTTAGAAATTTGACATTATTGATACTAAAAACGTGACGAGGCGATGTTTGGTGTAAAGATGATATCAGATTCCCAAAATGTACAAAGTAATACATTCTAGACACATGACCGCTCGGTCCAAATTTATTTGTGCGTAAACTTCATTTAATGTTTGCTACGCCCCTATATCTAAATATAGTATACATCACTGGGGTATAGCTGATGACCGTATCTGTAAATTACGGTCATCCCAAGATGGCGGACATGAAATTATGCGAGAATCTTTTTTGTCGATTAAATTGTTTCTATAATGTATTTTAAATGACACATGCATTAGTACGATAGTAATCTATGAAATTTCACAACGAAATCACAAATTACGACTGAAAAATGTATATGAAAGAGAAAATCCGATTTTAAAAAATAGCTAAGATGACCGTAATCGAAAACTGCAATTACGGTCATCTCAGTTTTCAGTTACGGTCATCTTTGCGATTATTTAAAATCGGATTTTCTCCTTCATATACATTTTTCAGTCGTAATTTGTGATTTCCTTGTGATAAGTTCATAGATTACTATCGTACCAATGCATGTGCCATTTAAAATACATTACAGAAACAATTTAATCGACCAAAAAGATTCTTACCTGATTCCACGTCCACCATCTTGGGATATGCGCAATTCATCTGTTTGTGCTTGAAGTGCCGATTTTAGGCAATTCGATTTGGACAATTAACATAAATACTCTTTTCTTATCACATTGCGAGTAATGTTGACATTTTGATATAATAACCTTGAGTGTTTTTCGTATATTTTATCGATTGACACGTGGACAGACATACACCATCTGCTCAACTTATATGGGTGCAGTGGAGTTTGTTCTATTTTCTCTTTTGACGGTAAGAATGTAAATTATAAAATTATGAATGATTCATGTCATTGAAATTAATGATCCGAGACGAGTTGGCAATTAAGGATATTCACATACAAACAATCTCGTCTCGCACCTGTGATTTGATTTGTCTATAAACAGACCTATAAATAGACGAGAATCATAAAGTTTAAAACGAAAGTTAAGGTTGATCTTTTTTTTAATACTTGTATATTTTGATTGTATATCAAATTTTTAATGTCATTTTCTTGAATTTAAGACGTAAAACAATAAAAATATATGATAAGTTATGCCATTCGAAATAATTGGAAGAAATGATGCATGTAATTATAGTCCTAGTGTAGGTCAATAAATGTGTTGACCGACTGAATAGAATCAAGTATCGTTCAGTGTTCACTACTTGAATTATTAGTGATGCAGTGGACAAACTCGACAAATCTGCTACTTAATCTTCAATCTTATTACATGATTTTATTTTTATATTAAAAACAAAGGATACAAATACTTTAAAATTATGCACATGCACCATTCCTCTGGCAAACCTAAAACTAGAAAAATTTAGATACAAACATGTACATACCTATATAATTCTAAATAACATCCTCAAATTATAATTGTTTTGTAGTCGAAATCAGAAATGGTATACTAAATTATAAAAAAAAGTATATTTTTGTTAATATGTAGACGTTCTATTTTATCATTGGGTATCTATATAATAAAATAGGAGGGTTGGGATCCTATCTTATACACCAGTTCCAGTTTGCCACATTTTGGTGTCAAAAAACTAGATTCCAATCGGGTCTTTTTCGGCAGTTCATTTTTTTTTTTAATTCAATGCGTGTTCCAGTGAAGTAATTAGTTACTGTGTGTGCCAATTCTGTTCTAACTTTTCAATATTGATTTAGTTTATCAAACTTTCAATAGCTACTTCATAATATAATCTGCACCTGATAATTACGGTGGTTTCAATCTGACAATGATGTATAGTCATGGATATCTTGTTCGTACTACCTACCATTGTGTGGTCAACTTGATTGATTGACACTATCGTTGTTTCAGTAATTGTCGGTCGCTGATGACACACAAAGCGACAGGCTACATTTTGCCAAATGAAAACAAACAGAGGTGTCTATTTCCACATCGGAAACAGCGAGAATTCAAAATCAATTGTTACGACGCGAAAGGTGTTACAAAGATTAAGACAGACTAGATGTCCATTGTCTACTACATTGTCAAATAAACACACAGCTATAGTGATTCATTTTAATTTAGTTAAAGCTACCTTTCATTTTTTTTAGATACAGTTATTTCAGAAAGAACTGTGTGAAGTATGTCCATCACCAGTACTCTGGCAAATTGTTGCGAAAGAAAAATGTCACGACATTTCCCGGTACCATTGTGTTTTGGATTCTACTACACATGAGTATAAACAAAAATGTCTCGAGCCTGTCGAAGAACCAGCCGGTTAGTTCAATTAGTATACGTTAATATCAAAATAATGATATATATGTTAATTATTCATAAAATAGTAAATATGCCAAATAAGGACTCCTCATTTGTCATAGCCGATAAAAAAGTAGAGCATTTGCATATTTCCGACTTGATTCTAAAATTATACATTTGCATACATTTCCTTTCCTTTTAAAGCGGGCAGGAGATCACTCTTTATTATGTTTTTCATAATCTGTGCACAACTTGCGGGTATTGGATTTGTTATAAAACTATCTTCTGATTTTCACAAGGTTCAAATGTCTACTAACTATATAAGAAAATTATTCTTGATTATTTGTTCTGTCCGTTGCTCTGTTGTGGAACGGGTACCAGTTTGTCCACAATAAGGGGAATAACTCATATAATAAAATAAGATCAGGAATATGTAAATGATTTATAAATATCAGACGACACAAATGTATTTGAACGAAAACTTGGCATCTAGATGAATAATTTGATCATAACGACAGTCAATATGGCACCACAAGGTATATTATATTTAGCGATGGCTGATATATATGACAATTTCTTGTCACCATTCATGACATCAAATATGGCTGCCATGGGTAATAATTGTTTTTGTAATATGAAAAAACATCTACATAACCTTTTGAAATTTCATATTACATCTGTATTTTTAAATGCACTAATATTTAGTTTTAATACCAATATAAATAAAACTGAAACTGAAATTTTATATTTTAAAATCCTCATTTAGTCGAGAATTATGTGTACTTGCAGGAAGCAGTATTATATTAGCAAATACATATTTGACTGTCGACAGCTGTCGGAATGATAGATACCAACCACGGAAGTTCTGGTCAAATGAACATAATAAGTGTGTATACAAAAAATCCTTATGCAGTGAAGAAGGTCAGTTTATATATAGTAACGGAACATCAATAGTAGACAGATCATGTCACTGTGATTACACCAAAGGATATGTATTCGCTAAGCCGCCTCGACATCAATGTTATTGTGTGCCTTCAAGGGAAGAATGTGGATGCTTGTTAAAGCAATGTCCAAATGCAAGCTATGTGTTGTCTCCAGGTAATTCTTCTTTTCTGTCGTAATTTATAAATATTTTATTTAGATATATATTTTTTTTCTTACAAAATAATGAATCACCTAGATAACCAAATTGTTTGTCATTGACATCTAACCACAAGCTTAACTCTATTGAAGCCGGGGTTCAGAACCCCGTTACCCACCTCAAGTGTTTAAGGTTTTCAGACACCTACCCATGGACGATGGGAATTTCAACGGTCTGTTCGTTATCAGTGTTCGCGAAATTGCATGTGGGTTTGGTCGTCCTAGAAAAGAATGTCAGTCCTCATTAATTCTCTATTGCAAAATACCAAACTTGTGTCAGTCCTTGGTAAAATCTGCCCAAATTTTGCTGGTAATGTCTGACAGGACTGACACATTTCGCGAACTCTGCGTTATACCAGTGGTCCTGTCGTCTCATGATAAGTTTGGTAGTCACGGTGTACAACTTATAATTGTTGAAAGTGACCATAAACACCAATAAAATAACTAATTAGTAGATGATACATGTACATATGTATAATATACATTTACTGGCTCGACTATTGTACTGTCAATGTTTATATTGCTATTCATTTTTGTGGTAGGTTTTTTTCAGTGGACACGAATCTGTGCAGGTTGTTAACTCTCTTTTGTTTTATATATCTGAATTGCCACTGGAAATCCTGTTGTCAAGCCGGTAGGGTCGATATTTCATTAACTGGTTTTACCTGTTAAACCAGGACCTAGATTTCCATCATCATATGACTCGTAGTCTTTTTGTGTTCAATAATTTGAGGTGAGATGTAATTGTTCGTGTTACTGGTATTGCTGGAATGGTTGATCATCACTGTTTAAACTTTCTTAATTGATTCTGTTCTATACCAAAACGTGTCACATCTATAATCGATTTATTTATTCTCTTTCAAAGTTTATCCACAACTTCGTTTCTGATCGACATTAACGATAATTGTGTAAAACAAACTGAAAAACATATAGAATTATTACATATGCCTATAACCTCCACATTTGACAATGTAAAAACTACAAACTAAAATATAACTGTAATTTAATTTAGCAAATATATTTTTATTGGTTTTGTTTTATGAAAAATCACTCAATCCCATGGAGTCATGTTTTTTTTTATTCACACGTATTTTATTGTTTTGTTTACAAATTGTAATTCATTATTGAGTCCCATTTATTGGCAAGTAAATTAATATCTATGTATAGTGTCATCGATCCAAATATGATGACTTTTTAAAATAGAATAAAAAAAGAAGTTAAGTACAGTCAATATATATATCTATACAATACTAAAATTAATTAACATTTGCTTTGTAGCCTCATTATAATTTTGTTTATATGATACGAGAATGATAGAGTAGATCTCCTAACTATTTGATTGCTTTTTTTCCAAACTAAATGTATCCCGAGGGCATTGTGTGTTATTAGATATTTATATTATGAATAATTAGGACCACTGGGTCTGCTATCCCTTCCGAATAACCTGAATTCATCCCCGATTCTTAGTGGGTTCGTTTATTCGAGCTTTAGTTTTACGTGTAATGTTTGTAGATCGTTGTTTGTCTTTTGGCCATTGTGTTGTCTGTTGTTCGATTAACGGATTCTGGGACCTGTTTAATGAAGTTATCCCAAGACATGTCTTAGGACCATAATTAGGACCATCTTAGGACATGTCTGAGACAGCACAACGAAGCTGTCTTAAGACCATCATAAGATATGCATTTATTAAAATATCCATATGGAGTGGAAATAATTAGCCCAATAAATAAAAAGATAAATTTATATTAATTATGAGCTTTCAATAAATCTAAAATCAGAAAGAAATTTAAATTAAAAAGACAATTTGTAGTTAATCACAAGTTTTAGAGTTAAAATGTCTGTTCTGTACAATATGCATATCGAAATTGTTAGTCTATATTGACATTATCAAGCTGTCAAACGAGTTATTTACGGGTAGTACAAAACTGTACACCCTATACAGATGAAAACAGTGAGTAAAGTCGTGCAAATCGTGTTCTTTTGTATGATGGACTTTTACTTTATATAAATACAGTCGTATTTTGAATGTTACGCATACATCCAAAATTAGCCGAAAACGTAGCCCGAACTTCAGTGAACCTGCACTCGAGATACTTATCGATGGTGTAGAAAGAAACCGATTGGTTTTGTTCAGCAAATGATCCAACACAACTACAAAGCTCCTTTCAGTGATACTCCTAGTTTTCATGTGTGCCTCGTTGTATCTTACTTCTTGTGGTGAAGTTGGATTCAAATCCGGTGTCAAAAGCCAAGGTCACAATGAGTATCCATTATCCCCTAAGAACCAGCCGTCACTTATAGTTATGTCTTCAAACTGTTCGCAGAGTGTAGAATTAGACCGAATAAAGACATCGTGTGTTCCTCCTGGCCATTTGGCAACAATGTTCAGGAATCGCATACTAGTAGCATCACAAACCCCCATGACATTAATCGAATGATAGTTTTTGCGGTTCACATAAAAGTTTTCATCAGCTGAAGGCGCCCTAATTCTGATGATTGTTCCGTCTATTGCACCAACCACATTTGGAAAGTTAGCGATATCATGAAATCCGTGCATGACGTTGCGTAGCTCGGCTCTACCAGTAGGCATCTTAATGTATTGTCTGTATTATATAGAATTAAGACATTGTGTCACATCTTTAGTTATGTTTGATACGCTTCCCTTTGATATATTATGTACGTCGGCATTGACTTGTTGAAAGCTTCCTGTTGCTTAGAATCGAAGGGCAACCATTATCTGCAACGAAACTGGGAATGCATAGGACCTCATGGTGGGACGTTGCAAATCATTTTGAAACATTTGACACAAATTCAATATCAATGGACGTGAAAGCCTATATTTACTTATAATTTCAGCATCATCAGTGGAGTCCAATGGGTTGTCACGGCCCTTGAACACTGTTTATTCAAATATTTTGTCTCCGTCGTCTCAAGAAAACATAAATGGCAGCCATATTTGTTTACAATGTACGATGTCCTAACTTAAGATGGTCCTAATTCATTGTCCTAAAGTTAGGATAAAATTTAGGACATATCTTAACTTAAGAGGCGTTCGATAAACAGACTAAAGACATGTCCTAAGACCATCCTAAGACATGTCTTAGTGCTAAGACATCTTCGTTTAACAGGCCCCTGATTACTCCATTGGTATCTTCAAACTCTGCTTATAGAACTTTATAGTATTATACCTATGACAACTTCTGCTAAGAATTAATATACATGTACAATGCATTCTGTATAAAGTTCAAGATTAGGACTCTGAGTTTTACTCACATGTGAAAAACAAGTGCATGACCGTATTGATTCACAGTATAATCTAAAGAGAGGAGGTTTGTCCCTTAAAACTGGCTTAGCCTGATCCTTATATTGAAATTCGTGTACCAATCCAGGATAATGTGCGGTCATGTACATATGTATTAGGTACTCTAATTTGCCTGCTTACACAATTTAGTTTAAGCAATTTTTTTTTTTTTCCGAGAAATGCATAAATGATGCATAATATACAATGATGACAGAATGCGGATTCAGAAACAAACTGAAAATTTATGTTTTAATCCGTCTCCAATAATACTTACTAAGTATATATTTTATCACATTGAATGAATGAAGCATGCTCAGGAATAATATTAGTAAATAGTTTCAAATATAAAGTCAATGTTTTAATTAATTAGAGAAAAACTCATGATAATATTTATTATGGTGTTGTAAGATTTTCTCGTTTGACTTTATGATGGTGTGCTAATTCTTGTTTGTCATTTCTATCATATATCAGATCACAATTGAAACAATCTAAGGAATTTAATTGTCCATTTTGAATATGTCAACACTATTAAATAACGTCATTTTCTACTTCAGTTTTGTTAGATTCACCCTTTATTTAATTTTGCCACAATAGAAATAGTTTTATTCTATTTATAAACATCGTATATATGCAAACAAAGTCAACACTTCTGGAGATAATAATGTGATTTTTTCACATTCCTTGCAATTTATTTAAAATAATTCGTGTGCCATATGTTGTTGTCCCCCTTTACTGTGTTCAAAGAGTTAAGATGATAGGTGGTTGTTTTTTTTTGTTGTTGTTGATATTGGTGGAATTGTTGACCCACACTGTTTAAGCTTTCTTTTCGTAATAGCTAATATGGTATTACATTATATTATTTTATTACATACGTAGTTAAAATAAAGGCATTTTTGTATGACCAATATGACCGGAAGTAAACTGTCCATATTTTCACACCCCGGGAAAATAACCGGTTATTGGATTACTACAAGATCATTTCCATATCGAGACCCATATTGACCCGAGTCAATATGGGCCTCGACTTCGTCTCAGGCCAATATGGGTGTGTCTTTTCTAGATGTCGGAAGTATGTAATAAATAGTTTAATACATGGGCATTTCCATATTGGCCTGGTTATCATCCCTCGACTGCGTCTCGGGCCAATATGGGGGTATCGGGATGATAACCAGGCCAATATGGAAATGCCCATGTATTATTCTGTATTTATTTTTATTATAAGATATCCTTGCATTTCATGACCATGGCTTGGACGTAAGTTGTCATTCGTTGAATAACACATGCAGTATTAAATCATTTTTATTAACCAACTTACTACAATATGAATAGAACCGGAAATTTCTACAGCTGGTCATTACGAAATCACAGCCAGTCATTGCGAATTTAAAAACGGGGCACCATTACGGGACCATTATGGACAGAATCAAAATGGCGTACATATCTAACAATAAGTGACAATTTTTTTTTTAAAGTTTATGTGTGTTGAATTGTTTTGAATTTCATTCGTCTTCTGGTGAAAGTCACAGGTGACTCGCTCGCTCAAGTAATACCTTGGGGAACCACACTTTTTCTTTTTTGAGGGGGGGGGGGGGG
>MJUT01019883.1:216790-238201 GCA_002080005.1 Gigantidas platifrons | reverse complement strand
TTATCTGTCATACAATGATGTGACCATGGCACAATGATAAATATATCTGCTAAGTATTGACATAGCGACAGGATATTGCTATACGTTTTAATCAATTAATAGCCTGACGATAAGAGTGTGACACATTTATTTGTCAATGACATACCGATAGGAAAGAGGTATTGTATTCTGTAAAGAGAAAAAAAAAGTAAATAGGAATGCATAATATTTATCTGTTGAAAATGACTATATCCAAAACGATATATTGATATGTCGTTTTTCCGCGGACAGTAGAATGTTGATTTAACTATCAGCGACAGAGGAAAATATAATGCTTACAGTCAATAGATTACGTAATGTTTCTTTATATGATACCCCTCGTGCAAAATCCATAGCGGTTGACTCTTCTAACAAACACAACAGATGACAAATGGTCTAGATGTTTTGTTTTATGATTGAAATTAAGAAACAGACACAGATAAGCAATACAGCTTCTGTCAATGACATTTCCAAAATCAGCAGTCGTGATTTGATCTTTTAATATATATCTACAAGAGGAGAAATCTTTATTTTAAGCCAGACATTGACCTACTGACCCCCTAACCCAAGATGACATAACAAACCGTTACATTATTTTCTTACAATTGGTGTATAATTGGTGCATATATATTACAATGTTCAGATAACATTGTTATCAGTTCTGAAAAGTGACAAGGGTAGTAGGAGTGAGTCCAGCCTTGTGGTATTTTAGGTCCAGCGAGCATATTTTGGACTCTACACAAGCGCCTGTGATTGGGTTTTGCGCTCAACACTGTCCAAGCATATGTCATATGTTCATACCAATGTGATATAGGTCTCTGTCAATGGCCACATTACCGTGATATATTATTTTCAAGACATGCCATACATTGTATTGATAACAGAGTTTTCAAAGCTATTCCCAAATATCTTCCCATATCGTCCATTAATTGCGAATATGAATGTTCTCTAGATAAGGGATAGTGATGCTTTGATACGCAAATCCTGTAATTTGTGTGGTAAATGCCATCTTCCATGCAAGTAAAAGTTTTCTGTTATAGATTTCGACAAAGGGTAGGTGACTTGTAGCTAAAAAAAGGACAACTTTGATGTCCCTCCCTAAGTCTCCAAACTTTTCAAGTGGCAGTCAAAATTCGTCCTGTTGTCCGATTTCTCTCCATTTTTCTATAGTATATTTTTATTGTTGAACTTGTGCAAGTCCTAAATATACATGAAATATTTTCGCCGAACATTGAGCAACACTCATTTATAAAAACGCGACATATCATTTGACAAGTATTGCCATGTCAATAAGAATGTGATGCAGTTCTTCTGCCAGTCAATCACATGGCGATATGAAATTTTATATTTATCTCTCTAGCGATTACTTGACGATAGTGAAATGGTTTTTGCCTGTTTAGCAATTGCATGAAGATGAATATTTGATAAAATTTGTCAAACATTGATATGTCATAAAATGATATAAGTATCATATATCACGCAAATGATACGACCATACGAAAACGATAAATTGTATTTGTTAAGCAAGGTAATGACATAGCAATGGAATATTTATCTGTCATACAATGATGTGACCATGGCACAATGATAAATATATTTGCCAAGTATTGACATAGCGACAGGATATTGCTATACGTTTTAATCAATTAATAGCCTGACGATAAGAGTGTGACACATTTATTTGTCAATGACATACCGATAGGAAAGAGGTATTGTATTCTGTAAAGAGAAAAAAAAGTAAATAGGAATGCATAATATTTATCTGTTAAAAATGACTATATCCAAAACGATATATTGATATGTCGTTTTTCCGCGGAGAGTAGAATGTTGATAAGCAATACAGCCTCTGTCAATGACATTTCCAAAATCAGCAGTCGTGATTTGATCTTTTAATATATATCTATAAGAGGAGAAATCTTTATTTTAAGCCAGACATTGACCTACTGACCCCCTAACCCAAGATGACCTAACAAACCGTTACATTATTTTCTTACAATTGGTGTATAATTGGTGCATATATATTATAATATTCAGATAACATTGTTATCCGTTCTGAAAAGTGGGCTATGGCGTTTAAGAGAACAATTCAACCTGGCAAACGGTTAGGTTGTAACGTATGTCAACAACAAGAGGTCAATAATAATATCAGATATTTAAATGTCAGGTAAATCATGACGATAAATGGACAGATCGAAACATATGAACAGATAACAAACATGTGGTAACATGCTATTGAAAGAATAAGACAGGCAAATAATGTCTTAAAAGGAACCAATGTCTTTGATCAATTTTTCCTGATTGATAATGCCGGTATATATGTATTTGATTTCTCTATGAATGTATTATTAAGTAGATATTCAAGAACGTTGTATTATGGTTCTTTCTAATAAATTCATGTTTAATGGTCCGTGTAACACTTAACAATTCAAAATTTCAAAAAAATTTCAAATTTTAATATTTTTCAGTTTTTTCTCAAAATTTCAAAATATCAAAAAAAATATGAAAATTTGAAAACTTTTAAAAAAAAAAGTTTTCAAATTTTCATATTTTCATTTTTTAACCAAATTTTCAAAATATCAAAATTTTAAATTGTTGGAAATAAGAAAATTTCATCAAAAAGTGAAAAAAATGTTTTAAATTGAGAATTTTAGATATTTAATCAAACTTCGAAAATATTAAACTTAAGGTATATTTTTCATTTTTTCGATTTTTGAATATTTGACTTTTGAATATTTGAATAAAAATGTAAAATGAAGTTAAAATCTTTGTCACTTTTGCGCTTACAAGATAATAATTGTTGTCCTGTTTAGCAATACTTATTGGTTCATTTTTTGTCGAACGGAAGGCACAAGAGATAGGGATGACTTTCCGGTGGCGGTGTATATTGAAACACCTTTTCTCACGGCAACTTATCTCCCTAGTGAACAGCCAAATATGTTGCTACGTAAAATTCGTCAGAGCGGTCACCCGTTGTTCATTTCAGATTTACGGGGTAAGATTGATTGATACTGAGAATGTAAAAAAAAAAAAAACAATTTAAGAATCTTGCGATGTGTTTCTGTTCTCCAAACATTTCTGTGCATAGATGTATTTTTATCCCCTCGCCAACGAAGTTGCGAAGGGATATTGTAACGCTACTGTCGGTCCGTCGTTCCGTTTATCCGTCATTCCGTCCGTAACATTTTCTTGTGAACACTCTAGAATGAATTTCTTTCAATGGATTTCAACCAAACTTGGTACGCACTTAATTTAAACAATATTTATTTCAAAAATAATCAGACAATACAGTACACCAAACATAGTAATTACATACAGGATTCAGAAACAAGCAATTATACTTTTATAAATCTGTCTCCTACGCACTTAGTACTAAGAAAGATCTAGAATCCTATTAATTTTCAAGGTCAAAGGTCAAGGTCAAATTTGGACTTAGACCGTTTTTGGGGATAGATGCTTGTGAACACTCTAGAATGAATATCTTTCATTTAATAATGGGCTTTCATCTGATAAATATTGGTCTAAATCGGTGCAGGCATTGCTGAGAAATGGGCCAATAACATGGCCGCAATTTCAAAGAGGAAAGACCAATAAGATATATTTTTAACTAATAGGGCCATTTTCAAAGCATGCATCTCAAGCGAAAAATTGAGCTTTTCCAAGATATATAAACCAAACACGGCGTACCAGCACATAAAAGGGGGAAACACAAAAATCGGAAAAAATGTATGGAAGCAAATAAAACATCATTGATAGTAAATAGAAAGGCCACGCAACTTGGCGAAAAATACTCTCACTGTTGGTAAAAAGGACATGTACGCTTTGGTCTGAAATCACCGATTCATAGCGTCGAAGTGTTTGTGAAAAATATAGCGCTTACATAAAACGTGCAGATAGATCATTTTGTGCTGAGTTCCGTGGCCGATCTATTTTCTCTTACTGATGCTTTATTTTGTCTCCAGAAATCTTTTTGCGTATGGACGATAATATGAACCATTAAGTATTGCTAAACAGGACAAAAATTATTATCTTGTAAGCGCAAAAGTGATATAGATTTTAACTTCATCTTAAATTTTTATTGAAATATTCAAAAAGTAAAAGATTAAAAAATCGAAAAAATGAAAAATGTACGTTAAGTTTAATATTTTCAAAGTTTGATTAAATATCTAAAATTCTAAATTTAAAACAATTTTGGTTAAAAAATGAAAATATTAAAATTTGAATTTTTTTTGAAATTTTGAATTGTTAAGTGTTACACGGACCTTTAATCTTACATCTACTCTTATATGTGAACTGGTATAACTATTACCGAATACCAAACGAAACCTCTTACTTGCACAAGTCGGAGAATATTCCGACCATATGTTTACATCTATACATCGTGCTGCCACAGTTCTACCACTAAAACCAGTATTACATGACATTGTCACTTTCTCATTAAAGTCATAACTTTGTTTTTTGTTTGTCACATTAACGTTTTGAGTTAAAAGTAAGGATAAATAAGGGTAATAACAAAATTACCGAACACAGAGCAATCTTCCAAAGGGAAGATATGTATGGAAGCAAATAAAACATCACTGAGAATGATTCCGGATAGATGCTTGTGAACTCTTATCGTCAGGCTATTAATTGATTAAAACGTATAGCAATATCCTGTCGCTATGTCAATACTTAGCAGATATATTTATCATTGTGCCATGGTCACATCATTGTATGACAGATAAATATTCCATTGCTATGCCATTACCTTGCTTAACATATTGATGTCTGAGTGCATGTTATTTCTGTAAATAAAAACAAGTATTAAAACAACGAAATAGAAAATAGTAAAGAGATTAAATGCGTTGTCTTAGAATATATAGCTGCAAGATATGATAGTTCGTTAATAAATAAAGTTAAAATTAACATTATTAATCAATCAATACTAATTCTGTCCAGACCATATATTGATGTGATTAACTAATATGTAAACGTTGGTTTTTGCATAATATATTAAAGCTGTATAACAATATAACACAAGTGGAATTGTCAAAATATACAGACACTTACTTGCAATAACAGATATTAGATCGATAGGTACAACATAAATATACTATTCGGCATCACCAATATTCATTCGGAAAAAGAACATACGATTTATATCTGTAATGTATACATCAACATTGACATCACATTTGCGTTCCTTCATATATTTTATCGTTTGCAATACTAGTATTGTAGTGTTCATGAATATTCATGTTTGCGTATGTATGTAAACAAATCATTGCGAATTTTGGCTATTTTTCGGGATTTTCAACAAAATATTCAGACGTAAAAAGGAAGGATATGTCACACAGTTTTTGTTTGGACCTAGTTAACGTATGAGCAAAATATACACGTACTTTTTGCGTGACAGACACGCGTGATATACTTATTTCGGAAGTAAATCTAGCATTGCGTTTCCAAACTGGCTTCAAATCGGATATTTATAAAATATGACACATTATCTGTCAAGCAATGACATGGCCACAGGAATGACATGGCCGTGATAAAGTTGCCCATGCATCTTGCACTCAATAATATCGCCATACATACGCGATTTACTTTTCTGTAAAGCAATGACATGGTCGTGGCCATAAGAACACTCCATATTTATCTGTACATTTGACAAGTATTACCATGGCGGTAATAATGTGATGTCGCGTAATCACACGGCAATAATAAAATTGTATATACAATACTTGTGCACTGTCGAAGCATATAGGTAATATGTGTATGAGGCTTAGAAACGGGGGAAAAGGCGAATACACATATTTACCTATATGCTTCGACAGTGCACATGTATTGTATTTAATCCTGCAATTTTAAATTGTAAATAAACGTTTACTTAAGAAATAATTCATGGAAGCCAGAGTTTGTATACAGTTTTAACATGGGTAACATTATTTTCGTACAAATTTTATCCCGAGCGTTAGCGAGGCATAAAATGCAACGAAAATAATGTTAATAAAACTCAGATACATCATGTGATTTTCTATCTAGAGTGCAACTTACAATTTCCTTTTTTCCTTCTTCCTTTAACTTTCTGCTATTTAAACAATGTTAAATGAATTGAGTATGTTTTAATAACTATTTGCAATTTATCATGTGTTTTTTAGGAAATGGATTAATATAAGCGTTACGCTTGTTTCTGAATCCTATGTTATATTGTATTGTGGAAAAAAATGTAATATGTAATTCATCAATAAAATATGGTTAAATCAAAATAATGTTACCCATGTTAAAACGTGATACAAACTCTGGCTTCCATGATTTTGTTTGATTCTAGTAGGTAGAATCTAACTTATTTTTTTAAGTGGAAGTCGGTAATGGAAATGTCTTTCATAACAAAATTCACTAACCTTCATGTTTTACAGTTTACAGTTGTTTTTCTTTTATGTATACATAGACTGTGATGCTATGAAGTTGCTGATATTTTCCAATTTAATGGCATTTTGAATTTAGCAACTTAAACAAAATCTTAAAATAAATCAGTAACCATGTGTTTCAATGTCATCAGCGTTCCTTGTAAACGACTTCCGGAAGATGTTAAATTTCAAAAGTCAAAGTCCATTGATGGTTGTCTTAAGTATTTATTCCGGACAAATATAGGTAAAAACAATACGGGCATTTTTATGTTTGTTATGCACCACACTGCTGTATGAATACTTAAATTCACTAGGGAATTATTTTTGTAATTTGTTCATCAATACGCATGAGCGAATTAAAATATATCGTGAGTTTTATCACTGTATTATTTATATAACCAATGAATGACGTCATGTTAGAATATAGATTAATATGGATTAGGCACAGACTACAGGCGAGCATCGCATCTACTACTCTACGCATAGACATGTACATGTATTTTACCAGTCTATGATTATGAGTCCACAGTCTCTTGAAGTTCCAAAAATTAAAAAAAAATTAGAAAAAACAATTTTCTTATTTGTTTTTTAGTTTTTGAAAATTATTTGATTGATTTGATTTTTGGTGTTTAACGTCACTTTCAACAATATTTCAGCTATATCATAGCAACCAGTTTTAGTGGTGGAGGAATCCGGAGTACCCGGAGAGAACCACCGACCATGGCCAAGCAACTGGTAAACTTTATCACTTGCGGTTGCGAGTAGAGTGCACCTTTTTTGTAATTTACAAAGCTGGGCGCGAACCCACGCCGTATTGGTGATAGGCTTGTATGAGTTGTTAGATCCAGCGACCTAACTCATTGAGCCACCCAGGCCAATTAATTTTTGAAACTTCAAGTAACTGTGACGAGTCAAACGTCTATCATTTAAACAAAAGTTAATCCGGGGGTCGTGTACAGGGGCTTGTTACGATTTTTTTTATCCCTTGCCTACTCTAAAAAATACATTTTTGTACACATGAGAGTAGTCGAGGGATAAACAAAAATCATAACAAACCCCTGTGGGTCGTGTTGCTCGTATGTGTTTATGTACATGTTATGTAAAATAAATGATGAAAGTTCATAACGTTAAATTTTGACATGATTATTTGTAAAAATGTGGTTCAAAGTCCACCGAAATGTCAATGATATAAGAAAACAAATAATAGCTTTCATAAAGAAATATATAATCATTCTTTTCACGCACAAATCAATTCATAACTCCGACAGAAAATGCATAGGATAAGCAGACTTGTCATGATGTATAAGATTCAGCATCGACTCGTGGACATCGACCGAGACTTATACCTCAGACCTGGTGACAGCAGAACCAGAGGTCAACATAGGTTCTTCAAGGAGATGTCCAATTATGACACTCTCAGAAACTCCTCCCAAAGAACAGCACAAGAATGGAACCACCTACCAGACACTACAGTCGGGGTCAGCTCCATAGAGGAGTTCAGGGCTAACCTCCAACAATAGGTTAGCCACGCCAACCAGTGTAAATAGTTTTAAGGGTTGGCAACTGAATCAATAGTTTTTTTTTTTAAATCATCTTTATACTCCCACAATAGCTTGACATTTTTTTCTTTGTTTTGAAACTATGAGCGACATGATCAACGAAATCGCGTGACGACAGCTTTAGGGGCGAAACAAGAATGTCTAACGATTGTCCATTTTTTAAATAAATTAATCGTTTCATGTACGGTTTCCTTTCTATTTTTTGGGGGGACTATTTTTAAACTGGATAGTTATTTTTTATTCAAATTAAAAGGCTGTTTCCTGTACTTCACTCTCAATCTCCGGACAGTTACCAGCTCCGGTCCTCAAACTACCCTCCACTAGTGTCGTAACAATACTTGTGTGACATAAACTATAGCGATTGTATTTTTTTTTAAAGTAAATTAATCGTTTCATGTAAAGAAGCTGTACGGATTACTATTTTTTGCTTGTTATTTTTAAACTGGATACTTATTTTTTATTCTAATTAATAGGCTATTTCCGGTCATTCTCTCCGATTGTCCATTCTATGCTGAAGCTTAAAAACCACTTCCGGTTGGTATTGTTAGTATATTGATTCATCTCCTTATACACATGTTGCTGTTTAGCTCGCATCTTGCGATGCTCGCTATAACATGGCCATTTCCATATCGGTCCCGGTATCATCCCGGGACTTCCATATCAGCCCAGGTGACAGCCGCGGGCTGATATAGGTCGAGGGATGATACCAATACCTATATGTAAAAGGCTGTTATAATCTGCTTATCACATATTTAACCATGACTGAAATAAATAAATTTAAATTGTAAATGAATAAATGAATTTATGTTTATTCATCAACATAACAACAAAATAAATAACGTGTAAAGATCAACAAAATAGTTCACCGTATTTATCACAGGTATTGAACATAACTTTTCAATAATTATAAATCAGAACTTCCAATTCTTATAATTTTTGTAATAAAAAATTATTGTCACATTTCCCTAGATATTTGAATATGGGAATTGTGTTATTTTGGAGTTGGGCAAAATGGGAGCCAAAACGATAACGGTTTGCTTATTAGAGTTATAATTAGTAACCGTTGACTGGACAGAGTTATTACTGATGAAAATTAGAGTAACCGTTTTATTTTCATACTACTCAATAGTCGATACGATGGCGTAAATATCAACATTCGCCATCACTAAGATATCTACTGATGGAAGCTTGGATTCATTTCAATAAATCGGGTTCGTAATCCTGTTTGAATTTCGTGCGCGCTGAAAAAGAAATCTTGCCAGGTGCATGTACATCTCCTCGACTCCAATATATTCAGGATTACGGTGTTATCCCACTGTTGATAACCAATCCTTGAATATCCTTATGTTACTCTCAGATTTACGTTTTGTATTGATATTTTTCATCTCCGTTTTATCGGTTTTTTCTATGATGTTTGCTTACGTGTCACAATGACGTCATCGACACACGGCACAATAACCGGTTATTTTCCCGGGCCACTGATATGGATCGGCAACGTCTTCGTTTATCACACATGCAAAACGGTACGGATAACGTACAAATATGTGAAAACATGATATATTATTTATGAGGCATTGACATGACGATAAGACAATGATATTTGATATCACACGCAATATAATTAATGATATGACCATAACAAATAATGAGCAATGACATGGAGATATGAATGCAATCCTTTTTTCTGTCAAGCAAGGACACAGGGATCACAACGTAATATATTTAACTAGGACACAATGGAGTTGTGATTGAAACAATACATATACATCTGTCAAGTCGATACGAATAACATATATTTATATACCAAGCAAGGACATGACGATACGAATGCAACTACCTTATAGGTTACTTACATTTCAAGCAAGACAAAGCCTAAGCAACATAATATTTAACGAATTATATAAGCAAAGATCGTAAAAGGAATAAAGTTGTTTGATTAATTTTCTTTGTTGGGCTACGATATTGTACTTTTTTTCTTCTGTTTAATTTGTAGCAGTTCTCGGAGCAGTTCATGACCAGTAAATTAAAACAAATGAGTATAATAATTGTTCATCATCAAAACGCCGTTAAAGGCGGGAAAATATGAATTTATTTTGATTTATGACATATATTATAAAAAGAGCATACGACAGTGTGGTAACTTTCCTATTTTGTAGTTCCCAATAACTCATGGTAGTGCCGTGTTAGTAATGAATCTCCTATCTACTTTTACATGTTTAGAATGAAAAATCTTACTTGTACAAGTCGGACTATTTCCAGACCATTTGTTTACATCTGTACATCGTCTTGTCACAGTTTTACCACTGAAGCCATAATTACATGACATGGTCACTTCTTCATTAAAGTCATAACTTTGTTTGTCATTTGTTACATTAACGTTCTGAGTTAATTGTAATGATGTTTTAGTACATGTTATTTCTGTAAATTAGAAAGAAAAGTACGCATAATATAAGAATGGAAAATATTAAAGATATTAAATGCAGTATATTAGATAACAGAATTACTAAATAAAAGTAACTATTAGACCGTACAGTGATGTGACTACATCAGATTATACCATCGGTTTAAGATCAGAATCAGCTCTTGCTGTCAAATGCAAATGTATAATCTGCCTTGTTTCTCTTGTTTCACATACTTTCAGTATAAAGACGACTTTGAAGATACCAAAGGAGTAATGATAATCTGTAGATCGAAGAGGAGCAGACAACACAATGGCCAAAACAAAAAGTACAAACAACGATCTACAAAACATACACATAGAACTACAGATCGAATAACGCAAATCCCACTAAAAATCGGGGGTGAACCCAGGTACTCCAGAAGGGTAAGCAGTTCTTGCTCCACTAGTGGCATCCGTCATGTTAATCTAACGACAAACCCAGTCAGTATACTTTGCTATATTAAAGTTATATTAGAATACATCGCTAATATAATTTTGAAAATACATGAGGAAATACATTCGACTAGATGTAAAGGGTAACATAAAGTATTGGGACTCTATTAGTGTAAAATGTAATCTAAATATACGAGCATTCCTTCATTAGTGTATAGTTGGTTTTTATAACGATTCTGCCTACATTTGTGTGCAGTGGAATATACAAAAACTTTTGTTGTATTTATCGATCAGGTGCAAGTATTCTGACGGCAATATGAAAATGATAGTAATTACGACAATGCTTTATCCATGTCATCTATCGGAAAGGTCATCACAAGACGATATAGGAACATGATCTATATATGTGTTGAACACTGAAATGACGATAAGAACATACTAATCTTGTCTGTCAAGAGGTGACTCGAGGATCAGACAGTGATCAATTTATTTGCCAAGCACGTGCATGCGTAGATGACACGATACCGTTATCTGTCAAGCAATATCATAGCCATAATGACGTGATCTATGTATTTGTCAAGCAATGTCATGATATCAAATGATATATTTACATACCATAGAGTGAAATGATGATACGAAAATAATAAATTAAGTTATGGGGCAGTGATATGGTGATGTACCTGTCCTTCAAGAAATACCATAGTCATCGGGAGTGACATATTAAACTGTGAGGCAACGACTCAGCGACCAGAAACCTATATATTACCCTGTTAAAAACTTTTCAACATCATATGCCGTGGGCTTTTTTATGTTCAATAATTTTAAGTAGAGATGAGTGTTCGATTTCTTGACATTGGTGGAATAGTGAACCATCTTTGCTTAAGCTTTCTTGTCATAATAGGGATGTATATGTCAAGCATTTGCCCTTCAATACGAATATCAAACATTCATCCATCAAGAAAGGACAATGACAATACGAATGTATCGACCTAAGACGTTAGGCACACATGAAAGAGAAAACAAACATAAAACAAAATACGAATTAATTAATCATATAGGCAAATATCACAGAAAGGACAAAAATTGCCGCCTGATTGGTCACCTTAGTACACTGTTTTATGTTTGTTTGGTATTATCTATACACACATCGTTTTAATTTGCGACTGTTGGTCTTTATAGCAGTGAATGTTTAGTAAAGGTTCATTAAAACATACGGGCAAAATATGTTTTTATGGTCAAACCGCCATTACAAATGAACAAATATAAATTAAAATCCATTTTGATGAATGAATATATATTATCAAAACATTATATATCAGCATGGCATCTTGTTATTTTGTTTTTTGCAATAATTTATTGGAGTGTCGTATCATAATATCGATCTCCCGACTACACTTACCGGTTTCAATAATATCGAACTAAAAAACTTACTTGTGCAATCCGGACTAATTGCTGACCACCTGTTTACATCTGTACATCTTGCTGTCACCGTTCTACCACTATAGCCATCATCACACGACATGGTCACTTCCTCATTAAAGTCGTAACTTTGTTTGTCATTTCTTACATTAGCATTAGGAGTTAACTTTAATGATGATTTAGTGCATTTCTTTTCTACAAATAAGAATAAAAAATAAATTTTGTTTGGAACTGATAATTGTGTATTGATAACGATACCTCGATAAATACAAATACAAGTAATAAAACCATTTCTAATCAATATTTATATATCTGTCAATATGACATGGTTATTTGCTGAGACGATAAATACGCGATATATATATACCACTGAAGCCATAATTACACGACATGGTCACTTCCCCATTAAAGTTATAGCTTTGTTTGCTGTTTGTTGCATTAACGTTCTGAGTTAATTGTAATGATGTTTTAATGCATGTTATTTCTGTAAATTAGGAAGAAAAGTTCGCATAATATAAGAATGGAAAATATTAAAGATATTAAATGCAGTATATTAGATAACAGAATTACTAGATAAAAGTAACTATTAGACCGTACAGTGATGTGACTACATAAGATTCTACCATCGGTTTAAGATCAGAATCAGCCCTTGCTGTAAAATGTAAATGTATAATCTGCCTTGCTTCTGTGGTTTCACATGGTTTCAGTATAAAGACGACTTTGAAGATACCAAAGGAGTAATGATAATCCGTACATCGAAGAGGAACAGACAACACAATGGCCAAAAGAAAAAGTACAAACAACGATCTACAAAACATACACAGAGATCGAATAACACGAACCCCACTAAAAATTGGAGGTGAACCAATGTGTTCCGGAAGGGTAAGCCGTTCCTGGCCCACTAGTGACACCCGTCATGTTAATCAAACTACAGACCCGGTGATAAGTCAGTATACTTTGCAATATTAAAGTTTTATTAAACTACATCGCTAATATAATTTTGAAAATATATGCGGAAATACATTCGACTAGATGTAAAGGGCAACATAAAGTATTGGGACTCTATTAGTGTAAAATGTAATCTAAATATACGAGTATTCCTTTTGTGCGCAGTGGAATATACACAAACGTTTGATGTATTTATCGATCAGGTGCAAGTATTATGATTGCAATATGAAAATGATGACAATTACGACAATGATTTATCTATCGGAAAGGTCATCACAAGACGATATGAACATGATATATATAT
Source organism: Gigantidas platifrons (assembly GCA_002080005.1). Lineage (NCBI taxonomy): Eukaryota > Metazoa > Mollusca > Bivalvia > Mytilida > Modiolidae > Gigantidas > Gigantidas platifrons. The sequence continues at coordinate 224,737 of MJUT01019883.1, read as the reverse complement.
ATGTGTGTTAAGCACTGAAATGGCGATAACAACATACTAATCTTGTCTGTCAAGATGTGACTCGAGGATCAGACCGTGATCAATTTATTTGCCAAGCAAGTGCATGCGTACATGACACGATACCGTTATCTGTCAAGCAATATCATAGCCATAATGACGTGATCTATGTATTTGTCAAGCAATGTCATGATATCAAATGATATATTTACATACCATAGAGTGATATGATTATACGAAAATAATAAATTAAGTTGTGGAGCAGTGGCATGACGATGTACCTGTCTATCAAGAAATACCATAGTCATCGGGAGTGACATATTAAACTGTGAGGCAACGACTCAGCGACCAGAAACCAATATATTACCCTGTTAAAAACTTTCCAACATCATATGCAGTGGTATTTTTTATGTTCAATAATTTTAAGTAGAGATGAGTGTTCGGTTTGTTGATATTGGTGGAATAATCTACCATCTTTGCTTAATCTTTCTTTTCATACTAGAGATGATAAAGTATATGTCAGGTATTTGCCCTTCAATACGAATATCAAACATTCATCCACCAAGAAAAGACAATGGCAATACGAATGTATCGAGCTAAGACGTTAGGCACACATGAAAGAGAAAACAGACATAAACCAACATAATAATTAACTAAACATATAGGCAAATATCACAGAAAGGACAAAATTTGCCGCCTGATTGGTCATCTTAGTACACTGTTTTATGCTTGTGAATGTTTAGTAAAGGTTCATTCAAGCATACGGGAATAATATGTTTGTTATGGTCAAACCGCCATTACCAATGGAAAGATATAAATTGAAATCAAAATAGTATATATCAGCGTGGTATCTTGTTATTGTGTATTTTCCAATAATTTATTTGAGTGTCGTATCATAATATCAATCTCCCGACTACACTTACCGGTTTCAATAATATCGATAGAAAAAACTTACTTGTGCAATACGGACTAGTTGCTGACCATGTGTTTACATCTGTACATCTTGCTGTCACCGTTCTACCACTATAGCCATCATCACACGACATGGTCACTTCCTCATTAAAGTCGTAACTGTGTTTGTCATTTCTTACATTAGCATTAGGAGTTAACTTTAATGATGATTTAGTGCATTTCTTTTCTAGAAATAAAAATAAAAAATAAATCAATATTTAAACAACGAAATAAATATTATTGAAGATACCAAATGTATTTTTTGGAACTGATAATTGTGTATTGATAACGATATCTCGATAAATACAAATAAAAGTAATAAAGCCATTTCTAATTGATATTTATATATCAGTCAATGACATGGTTATTTGCTGAGACGATAAATACGCGATATAAATATCATATATATAAACGCTGGACAAAAATTTGACAGCTTCAAAATCTAATTCTAACACTGTTTGGTTTAATTTTCAGACGTATATATATATATATATATACTTTCCGACAAAAGTTAAGCACCACCTGACTTGTTTCAGTAAATCTTTTCTAATAATGAACTTATTTCAAATCGATTTGCTGTTTTCGTTACCTGTACACACATACTTACTTACCTCTGAAACAGGTTATTGATCGATTTTTATTTATGTGTATATGACAAGGTGTGAAAAGTGCCACGTGTACTTTTCAACATTTGTGTTTGCGAACGAAAGATGATTTTGTGTGTGTAGAGTTTTAAGTTTAATTTTCTATTGGTTTGGTATGGTGCGGCGAAAATTAATCATACCAGAAAGGTGGCAAGCTGTTGGCATGCATAAAGGTGGTTTTAGCCATAGAAGGGTGACAGACCACTTCAGGGTTAACCAATCCACCATTGTACGACTGATGCAGCGTTTTCGTCAAACGGGGAATGTTACTGACCGTCCACGTGCAGGTAGACCTCGCAAAATGACACCGAGAGAGGACCGGCGCATATCCAGACGGGCGCTGGTGCACTTCGTGGTAATTTAGCATTTGGAGGCCACATTAGCACACGCACTGTAATCAGACGCCTCCACCATCAGGGAATGCGAGCGCGACGACCCATAAAACGTGCACAGTTGACATTACGTCATCGCCATGCTCAATTTGACTGATCATTTGGGGTGGACTATTCGCACATGGAGACGGATCCACTGGTCTGATGAAAGTCGTTTTTTTTGTTACGCCCTACCGACGGTCGTGCAAGGGTTTGGCGCCAACGAAATACTTCATTTCAGGACAACCACATTTTGAGCACAACTGATTCGAGGGGTCGGAGTGTAACTGTCTGGGGTTGCTTTTCCTTTGACTGCAAGTAGGACTTGTACGTTCTTGATGGTAATCTGACAGGCCAAAAATGCCGTGACAATGTGCTCGCACCACGCGTAGTCCCCCATTTCGACAATCATGCGTTGGCTGACAGGCCAATGTTCATGGACGACAACGTTAGGCCACATAGAGCTTGAATTGTACAACATTTTTTACAGCAAGAGGCTGTTGAGACAATTCCATGGCCTGCGATGTCGCCAGACCTGAACCCTATAGAGCATGTATGGGACTTTATTGGCCGCAAAAATTAACCAACGCAATCCAAAATGTGAAAATATTAACGAATTAAGAACTGCTACCTTACAGGAATGGCAACAGTTCCCCCAAGAACGGCTTAGGCGTCTTGTGCGAAGCATGACGAGGCGTGTTACATAACTTCACAATAAACGCGATGGATATACCTTACACCTCCGCACAATAGATGCATTTAAAAGTTCTTAAAATCTGAAGACTCTGCATTTTAATGCAATGTTAAAATCTTCCATCAAAGACAATCTGGTTTTACGTTTTTTCAGCGCCTGTTTTGAACCCCATTTTGCCACGTCATAGTTTCGTCTTTCAGGATGATAAATACTTCGTAGATTGGTAATTTTAGAGCCCTTGGTGTATTCTTTTAAGAAGTGTAAGAAAATGGTGATATCTATTTTATTGTTTTAACAGTATTGATGTAAAAAAAATATATCGATAAAAATATAGGAGGTGCTTAACTTTTGTCGGAGTGTATATATATATATGCATAGCATTGACATGGCAATGAAAACGTGATACAATTATCAATGACGCAATGAGATTAATGGGTTATAAATAGGTGGCTGGATCATGTTTCAGTTATTTTGTGGAAGATACAGGAATCAATGCCAGTGGACAAATCACCAACCTGCTTCAAGTCAGTGAAAACCTTAGTGAAGCAGACAAATGTTGTAGAAATTTGCACCTCGTTGAAGGTTGATTTGTTAACAGTCAGTCATTATAATAACTAATGTATTTTCATTTAGATAAAAGAGGAAGACAAATGTGCCTGTGCGGTGAGTGACGAATGAGATATATTAATAATATAATTTTAAACAATTGTGCAACACCTCCAACAGTTTAAACTCATTTATAATTTGCATGTCTAAATAATTGAGATGTTAATGGTGCGTTTTAATTTACTCACCTATTGGTTTTGGCATGTATATTGCCGAAAGTAAAATCTTACTTGTACATATCGGTGGTGTGTGCGACCATTTGTTTACATCTGTACATTGTGATGTCACAGTTGTACCAATAAAACCAGATTTACACGACATTGTCACTGTCTTTTGGAAGGTGTATTTGTGCAGGTCTTGAATAACATGTACACCGTCTGTTAGATGCAATGACATCCGAGTGCATGCTATTTCTGCTAATAATAAAACAAACATCAATTTAGCTAGGAGTCATATATTGTGGTCTTTATTTTTGGTTCAGTGCGTCAAGGTGAGACGTGAATCTTCGTTTTGTAATCTCTTTTCATAAAACTTTCATCAGATAAATTAGAAAGTTGACAAAATGATTAATAATACCGGTCGGTTAGGAGCTAATATGGACACCTCTGATAATTGTATACATTTCTTTCAAATGCCAGTTATTACTTTTGGCAGATCGTATAGACAGAAAGCATACACAAAGAAAAAAAGTTAAGCACCACCTGATATATTAAAACATAATAGGTTACACTAAGTTTAGATTCTAATAGTTATATTGATCATAGCAAGAACAATGTTCCATTAAAAAGATGTCCTCACACAGATGTTACCATTATATCTAATGCTCGAGAACCATGTCCGGTGTTTTTAAACAAATATTCATTCTCAGTAAGAATGGTACGAAGGCGAATATCACAAGCACAAAGATAGCACATAATCGGCATGCATACAACAGGGATGTCCTTCAAAGCTATTGGATGTCAAATGGACTACCACTATACTGTAGTCAGTCGACTGGTGAGAAAACACACACAAACCAACAATGTGAAAGACTTGCCAAGATCCGGCAGACCACGGGTAACATCTGATCGTGACGACAGGACATTGCAGCGTTTGGTTAGACGGATGCCATTCGCAACCAGTCCCGTACTCTAACAACACTGGCTGCCCAATAGACGCCTGGCAACAAGAACAGTTAGAAACCGTATGAGAGCCGATTTCTGCTTCATGCAACCGACGGCCGGATGAGGGTTTGGAGACACAAAAATACAGCCTATACCCCAAGGAACATCCAGCCAGCTGTCCCTTACGGTGGAGGCTCAGTAATGGTTTGGGTGTATCTCTCATGACTGCAAGCTGGATTTAGTAACCATACAAGGCAACCTAACTGGTGATTAGTACATCAGAGACTTCTTGCAACCAGTTTTTGTCCCACATTTCGACAACCACCCATTAGCTACAAGGCATGTGTATATGGATGACAACGCCAGGCCTCATCTTTCAAGAGCAGTAACCGCCTACCTCCAAAGTGGAGCCGTGACTTCTGTTCCTTGGCCAGCCATGAGCCCGGATTTGAATCCCATAGAGCATATTTGGGACATGTTAGGCCGTTGTATGCAGGCTCGGGAACATCCTGTGCAAAACATTCGCCAGTTGGAAGCAGCATTGCATCACGAATGGCAGCAGCTATCACAACAGGATATCCGACGTCTAACTGGAGGTATGAGACGCAGGGTTGAGGCCGTCATCTAAACATGTGGGGGTTACACCTGGTACTGAACAATAGATGTTGTCAAGTGATTCATATGTGACGTTTTGAAAGTGAAATAACAATCTTATCGTGCTTTTTGAACTGTGAAGGTCAATACTTAAAATGAACATGTTTTACTGCAAAAACTGGCCTTGTGATATTTTGATTAAATATTCATTAAATTAACATTTTTCTTGATTTTTTTTGTGGTTTCTTACAGCCCATGTAATGTCCTGACAGGTCACCATTGCATTCTTGAGAATATCTGGTCAGTAATCTCGTGATACTTGTCGTATAATTTGTCATTTCAAAAAAAACATGGGGGTGCTTAACTTTTTTCTTCGTGTATATTTCTAGAAATTTTTAATCTTGTGGAAAATGATATTGCAGAAAGCAAGGTTCTTTGATCGTGGTATACTCGGGAAGCCATTTCCGATATCACGATCGAAGTAATATTTCTGATGTTCGTCAGATTTCCGAAATGGATACAGCGATGGTCATATTTGGATTATTTTTTTACTTTTTTATGCCCCCGCGACTATTGGTCGGGGGGTATATTGTTTTACCCCTGTCCGTCCGTCCGTTCGTCACACTATAGTATTCATAGTTTGTCCCTCTAACTCCTCCTACAGTTTTGGAGCTACAGCTTTAATATTTTGTAGGATGTTTATACTCATAATGGAGGTGTGCATGTGCACAGGATTTTGATTTTCATCAAATATTCTCAAAATGACAGTTAGTTGGACTTAGTCATTTTGTTCGTCCGTCCGGATATAAATACATGGTTTGTCCAGCTATCTCCTCCTACATTCCTCAGAACCAAGCCAAAAGTTAAGGTAGTAAATTGGAATTGGGGTGAGGGGAGGGGGCGGGGTTGAGGTGGATAAGGTTGAGACGGGGGCATTCAATTTTCTAGTTCTGTTGTACTTGATTTTTGGAATTAAATGGTCTGTAAGGTTTGGACAACGTTTACCTGTAAGAAGTTATTTGGGAAATCAGTAAAAGAAAATACATCATATCAAATATTTATTACCTAATAAATTAAGAACGCCATTAGCACTTGTTGGATACCTGGAAATTCGAGACATATGTATTGAACACGTCAGAACATATCTGTGGTGGAAACAATAAGTGTTTCATCTACATATGCTTACATGGGCGATATTAAAAAATAGTATACATACTTTGATCACATAGTTATTAATCCCTTGTCTACATATTTGTTCATTCTTTTGTTAATTGGTATTGTCATACCTACGGGGATGGTTATAGATGCAAACGGTTGTGGTAAAACACATGCCATTTTGCCATTCGTGTTTAACAACCCTTCATTTTGTAATTCCTTTTTTATTACTGCAATATGCATATGCCATATTGTAGAAAAATCAAGGAATCAATGCTATTAACATCAGCAACATTCTTAATAGAAAAGAGATCGTAAAAGAAACTCTACCATATTTCAAAAATCAATCTGTCCCCATTGTCTCCTATAGCTACGCTAACAGGATTGGCCGTAAAATGTTCAACTACAAAGAAGCATTGCAAGATATTAACATTGAAGAATACCTCAAAAACCGTCTGACTTGTGACTGCTCGCACTCTCCTTTTCAATACAACCCATCTGGACATGTAATCACTGGTGATCTGAATATCATTCAACATGAGAGTCTCCGAAAGGTAATTTCTCATGGTCCTAAATTCAAAGAACCTCAATACATCAATTGGAAACATAATTTCAAGATAATTATGGATGATGTTGAAGATTATGCCAGAAGGTAGATAAAGAGAGAAGTAGACCAAGATCCTGAGTTAGAGTCCTTGTCAGATTGGGTTAGTACAAATAGGTCTCTAGTGCAAGGTCGGTTTCGCAAGCGTAAAAATTGTGTTAATAGTCGACTTAAGTCTGTATTTAAAGACCAAGAAGTTGTTAAGTGTCTTTCCTCTCGTCATGACAAATATATTATCGTTCCTGCGAACAAGGCTTCCAACAACATCGATGTAAATCATATTACAACGAATGCCTAATCAAGGAATTAGGCATAAATAACAACACCTCTGGTAATACCACATACAAACCAACTTCGTTCGACAAAGATGAAATCCTACCTAACAACAGATCCTTTATGACCTCTTTAAACATTCCCTCTGGTAAAGAATCTCAGGATTTACCCTATTTGCATTGGATACCTAAACTCCATAAGACACCATACACAGAAAGGTACATAGCGGGATCATCAACTTGTTCGACGAAAGAATTGTCTATTCACCTGACAAAGATTATGTCTGTAGTAAAAGAGGGACAACAGAAATATTGTGAAACTTTACTCGCGTAGTGGCATAAATCATATGTGGATTTTTGAAAAACTCTATAAAGATCTTTTTGATAACCATCAATGAAGATCTTTCTCCCAGGTATCCGCCATCAAAACTTTTGATTTTTCAGCTCTATATACCAGCCTACCGCATGACAAAAAAGCCTGCTTAAAATAAAAGAAACAATTCCCAAAGCTTTCAGTCATAAAAACGATTGCTCAAAATTCGTTGTATTAGGCTACAATTCCACATATTTTTCAAACAAAGTTCAAAAAGGTAAAACATGCTACTCCGCGGAACAAGTGATCAATATGCTGGAGTTCCTCAGCGATAGCATATTTGTTTCCCTTGGAGGGGCACTGTTTCAGCAGGTCGTCGGCTTACCAATGGGTACGAATTGTGCCCCTCTTCTAGCCGATTTATTTTTATACTCATATGAGTCGGAGTTTCTTCAAAAGCTTATAAAAGATAAGAAGATTCATGATGCTAGACCCTTTAATTTCACATACAGGTATATTGATGACGTTTTATCTATCAATAATTCTAGATTTGCAGAATTTCTACCATTGCTATATCCTCCAGAGCTGGAAATTAAAGAGACCACAGATACAGCTTCGTCCGCATCATTTTTGGACTTATACC